>PVIY010012939.1:0-60500 GCA_004026745.1 Myrmecophaga tridactyla
TTTCTCTATTATTGTTTTATTTCTTTTTCTGATGTCTTTTTATTTCTTTCTCTAAATCGATGCAAATGTTCTAAAAAATGATGAATATGCAACTATATGATAATATTAAGAATTACTGATTGTATATGTAGAATGGAATGATATATTAATGTTCTTTTGTTAAGTTTTTTAATTAATAAAAAGTTTAAAAAAGAAAAATTCACTTCCCAAAAGATGATGTGTCTCATGACCAAGTGCTGTGTCCCACTGTGGGCAATGAGCAGTAGCCTGTCGGGGTTTCGATATTGAATCAGAATACTTTGCCATTGATACTTGGGTAAGAGGAATCTTGGGGAGGGAGGTGGCATTCCAGCCAAGCAATTCCCTCTGATGACAGCTGGGACCCCCCACGCCTGTGTGCACCCACTTTCCCCCAGGGAATCTTCTGTGGGTTTGTCTTTGTGATGAGCAGTGGGGGAGTGGGCATAAAGTTGGCTAGCAGAGGTAGTCTGGGGTTTCTGAAGTCCAAAATAATAAGCCCAGGGGCCTCCTGAGTCTGTTAACTTCACTTCTAGCAAGTGTGTAAGAAGTGCTAGCACACTTACCCTGTGTGTGCAGTCTCAGCACACGGGCCCACGGTCCAGGGTTGCCAGATAAAATTTACGACATTCCCTGCAGTTTGAGCTAGAATTGTATTTTAAATAGTCACCAAACTATAGGATACATTGCAATTTGGACAGAATTATGCTGATTGTATCCATCGTTTTTCTGAAATTCAGATTGAACTGGGCATCTCGTATTCTATGTGCTGAGTCTGCCACCCCTGCTGAGGTCAACCACTTGTCGCCCCCTGTGCCGCCCCCACCAGGTGGGAACATTTATTTTAAAGGAAGGAAGCATCACAGGTTTCCCAACCTTGAGTGGCCAGCAGGGTTCTCTTTGTGTGGAGGTGATAGTGGCTTCAGAAACAGCATAACGCCCACAAATCTGACATTTATGGATTGAGGAATGGGGACCCTAAACTTTTAACTTTGGAGGAATTTATGATTTCATTTATAACAACATGGCATTGTTTTATAGTGGTTAATAATATAGCTGGATATTATTTTTGTGTGTGATTATGTATCTCGTGTGCGCGTGTATGAGTGTAAAAGAGCGTGTGTGCACATGTGTGTATGTGTGTTGTGGGAAGGGGGCACAGTGGTTGTGAATGGCAACCTAAAGCCATCCTGCCATGGGATAAAATCCCAGTTCTTACCCAAACCAGCTCTTCCACCTGTGGCGTCCATTGAACTTCCTGTGCTCCAGTTCCCCTGTGTGTAGGAAAGAGGATAATAGACTCTACATCATGGGGTAATTTGGAGGATTTAATAAGTTAATATATGTAATGCACATATAAAATACTTAGAACAATGCTTGTCTCACAATAAACCCTCAGCACATGCTATTGATGTCATCATCAATATCAAGTTTAATATCAAGTTCACATGTGTATTAGTTAGGGTTCTCTAGAGAAACAGAATCAACAGGAAATATTCATAAATATAAAATTTATAAAAGTGTCTCATGTAACCATGGGAACATAGAGTCCAAAATCTGTAGGGCAGGCTATGAAGCCGACGATTCTGATGGAGGGTCTGGATGAACTCCACAGAAGAGACTTGCCAGTCGAAGCAGGAAGAGAGCCTGTCTCTTCTGAATCCTCCTTAAAAGGCTTCCAGTGATTAGATTAAGCATCACTCATTGCAGAACACACTCCCCTTGGCTGATTACAAATGGAATCAGCTGTGGATATAGCTGACGTGATCATGATTTAATCCTGTGAAATGTCCTCATAGCAACAGACAGGCCAGCACTTGCCCAACCAGACAAACAGGTACCACCACTTGGCCAAGTTGACACATGAACCTGACCATGACAACATGAAATTTCTTCCTTCTCAAAATCAGTTAACCTCTCTGGGCCCAGTTTCTTCATCCATCATTCAGGATTAATAGCATCTACCTAATTGGCTTGTTAGGAGGGCTAAATAAATTAATTCCCAGAAAGGATGGGAGCTGTAGAGTCAGTCTGCCTAAGTGGGCTCTGCCTTTACCACCTACTGGCTGTGTGACCTTGGGCAACTCACTCCACTTCTCTGTGCCTCAGATGCCTGCTCTTTGATACCAGGTAGTAAGAACCCATTTCCTGTGAGACATGTCGAGGGCTGAAAGGGAACCAGTAAATGGTACGGGCCATGGTTCTAGAGACCTGTCTAAGGTGCTGGGTGGCACTGTTTCCTGGCCTCCCCACATGGCCCCTCCTCTTCCCTTGGCGGAACTGGACGGTCAGGAAAGGATGCTATAGACACCCTTACTTCTCTAGCACCTTATTCTGGGCCTCACTTTCTCCAGGTAAAGACAGGAAACTGTGCTTCTGTTGAAAACAAAGTACATCTACAGCAATGTTCAGTTCAGAGTATGACATTTGACATGGCGGGGGACTTAACTCTGAAGTAAGATGGTCATTGTTCATGAAAGATTGCAGCTGGGTATTGCCTGGAAACTCCGTCTCTAGTCTTGGTTGACGGACTCATCCCGGGACAGGCAGCCCATCCCCTCCCGCAGTGAAGAGTTGGTGTTCCGAGAAGACTGTCTGGGCCCCAGGCCTGCCTCCCTCATTCACAAGCTCTTCTCCACATGATGGTCTGATTTTTTCACCTCATAATCCTCTGCTTCTTTGCCTCCATTTTTTGGATATTAAAGTAATTGTATAGATTCAACCCCTTAGCTGTGTTAATAAATATAAAGCACTTAAGACAGTGCTGGGACATGAGTAATCCTCAATAAAACAAAGCAAAACTCTTGGCAAAATGATTCTGTGTCCAGTGGACGTTGTATACATGCTGATAGCAGGACCTGAGACAGAAGTTCTTGAAATTGCCACTGAAGCTCAACTGAGAAACTTCCACTTCAGACAAGACACAGTAACGGAGACCAAATTTACCCTCCTGCCTGAAATAACCCAAAACAGACAAAATAAACGGAACAACTGTTTTCATGACCCTGGACGTCAGGCAAAGATGGTTTCACCTATCACAGCTTCTCCTGGAGAGAAGTTTGGGGCTGTCAGACCACTGAGCTAAGGAGACCCCCACAGACCCCCAGCCTTATTAAACTGCCTCATTAATTAATAATCTGAACCAAACGGGGAAAAGAGGGGCAAAGAATTAGCTGCATAAGTTAATATGGGAATAGTCAGTGTCTCTATTTCAGGACGATTCTTCCCTGTGAATCTGTAATAGATGGAATTATGTGCCCAGATCGGCCTCCCTGCGGTGTGGACCTCTTGTAGACATCACCTCCTGGAGAAGTTATCTTTGGTTGAAGTGTGGCCAACTGAATAGGGTGGGCCTTGATCCCAGTTCCTGGAGGCCTTCCAGGCAGGAGACATTCGGACACCGTGGTGAAAGCCACGTGGAGAAGCTGGAAGCCGGAAGTCAGCAGAACCTGGAAGAGAAAGGAGAGGCCGTGACCACGTGCCCCAGCCAGGGGTCGCCGGGATGCGTGGCGGGCAGCCGGCTGAGAAGGTTCCGGTGCTTGAGGAGAGAGGGCTCCGGGCTGGTGCCTCCGTCCTGACATTCTCCAACGTCGAAACCAGGAGCCAGTAGACATAGAGGCTTCCCACTAAGGAAGTGATTTTACCACTTCCGTTGAAGTGGGATTAAAATCAAACAATTTGAGGTTCATTCCTCCCAAATTGTTAAAGTTACCTCTTCGTAGGTTGAGGGTACATAGAGATTAGAGGTTTTTAGCTGGGTGGGTGATCAGGAGTAGCCAATACACTGGGTAATTTTTCTCACCTCTTTGCCACCTCGTGCCACGCTCTGTGATCGCGGTGCGGTGAGTGGGGACTAACTTGTGTTACAGGTCAAGACCCTGGACACAGGTCCCACAGCACTTAGGTCTTATTGGCTCAGGTGGCTTCGACCCTTGATTAGATTAATCCATTCGCTATTCAACTTTGTTCTGCACAGTTTCCTTGTTCATCCTTCCTGGCAGGGCCCCTGCTTTTCCAGGCATTTCGATGAAGATCCATTGGGATTCTGCACGTTTCTAATATTTCTGCCTGGATCGACAGCCTGTTGGCTAAGGTCATCCCACCATCAGGGCTTCCATCCTCAAACTCAGTCAGAACTGTGGTCTGCAGAGGTCTCCATGAGTGCTGACAGTCCGAGGAGCCTTCTCAGTCCTGGTTGGACACTCTTGATGACCGCCTGCTCCTCAGCGGGCTTCTAGGGAGCCAGACTGTGTCCTTTTCCTAATTAATCTCTGACTCGCCCCCTCTCAGCTGGGCACGTGTCTGTGTTATACAGACACATAAATTCAGAGTTTTGATGGTCCGGAAGGGTCAGCACCCATAACAAACTTACATGGTTAATTTATGAAACTTATTTAGACAAAAACTAAGAAATAAAAATATTTTAAGCTTTTAAACATTCAATATTACATTAATTAAATTTCTTTAGAGAAATTCAGTGGCACTTTAAAAATGTGGCACGGCTGTTCTTTTCTAATACTTAATACACTGTAAGTAACTGTCAGAATACATGCAGGTACAGTTATTATAACATTTATCACTGTGCTTACATTTCAGCATATTCTAAAAACATCATAAAATTGATGTAATTCACTTTTACACACATGCACATACAGCCGTAAGATTGATAGAATAAATGAAATCCAACCACACTAACTTAAATAAAAATATCCTATTATATTCTCTGTTCTGAATCAAATTTTCTCATTTGAATAGTTATTTTCTTTCACAAGCATGACTTCTTTCAATAATTCCCCAGCCATTACTGTGAATATTTTATTTAATGCTCAGGAGTTTCACACCCAGGCCAACGAGGCTGTTTATTGAAGCTGTCTGCCTCCTCTGTAATGCTTTTGCTGTTTTTAAAGTCATCTTGCCTTCCAGCAACAGGAGCAAGTTGCAGGCCCCTCCTGACTCCATCGCGCCCCTTGGGCTCAGCCACTCTCCCAAGGGTGTTGGGTCCCTTTGGCTGAGAGTTAGTGGCAGGCACCAGGGTCTCGGCACCCCTGGCGTTGGCACTTGGCACGTACCTACTCTCGGCGTTGGCACTTGGCGCATGCCTACTGTTATTCTTGGGCCACTTTAGAACACTGATTTTTGCTTAAATGTTTAAGTTGATAATTCACATTTAAAACATCAGGTTTTGTACCCAGCTCTTCTTTATCTCATGAGATTTCCTCAACCCCTGGACCTTCTGCTGCTCCCCAAACCTCTCACTTCTCTGTGGTCCACCTCCTCTGTCTTCTCTTCACAGGAGACCTCTCCCTAGGGGTGGGCTGGCCAGTTGGTTGGCAGGTTTGTTCCTTAAGCAAGTGGTCTTCTCAGTTCCCATGCTCTCCCTTGACATTGCACCCATTTATTTTTATTTTTTCGCACCCATTTATTTTTTCCAAACACTGCCTCCCTGCTGCTAACCTGCCACCTATTTACCTGAAGACCAAAACCTTCACCTGAGAGTCTACTTACTAGCCTTCAGATTTTAAAGTAAGGCTTTCACAGGTAGAGGTGTTTTATTTCATGTAGGCAAAATGTCACCTTGAAAGAAGTCGTGTATTTATTTAAACCATTTGTTTTTCCAGAGAAGAAATAGAATAGGAAAGAAAGACTTAGGATATTCAGTTTGACTTTGAAGAGTTACCTATCTCTTGAATGCTTAAAGTGAGAGAAGAAGAAACAAAGAAAAAAAATAAAGTAACAATCAAGGGAAGAAGGAAGGAAGAGAAGAAGAAGGTAGGAAGAAAGGAAGATTCTTTTGGGTGATGTAATGCTGTTTTCAGTGAGAAAGTTCACGCTGAAGTGTAGATGTTTGGTGACCCAGACTCAGACTTCATGTTGGAAGTGTCCTGTGGCAGATTATTTAAACTGATTTTCAATTTCCTCTCCTGTAAAATGATGATGCTAACATATGTGGCATCATAAAACAAAGGCAAATGAGCCTAGCAAATTACCTGGCACTTAGAAAGCACTAAATCCAACTTTGTCAAAAGAATATGCAGATCGGTCAGTCAGCCGGCACCGCATTGGAAGTGGGTGTTTGGGGACGAGATTTGCTTTATAATCCGACGTTCCTCTGTGTACTCCTGTGCCTTACATGTCTTGAGAAATATTGGTGACGAGCTGTAATTGAATGTGAATGGCATTTTTGTTAGTCCAAAACATGATGAGCACAGCATAGTATATTTAACCTCAATGAACTTTAGCCCCTCAGATATCAAGACTGTAAAAGTATTTATTTTATATGTGGTGGTAAGCCTAAATATTATTAGATGGTTTTTAAAAATCAATGTTTTGCCACAAAATGAAATTTCATTTTCCCTTCACATCTGCATAAATAATAGTTTGGGTGCTAACAGGTGACTGAAATTAGTGTCTGAACATCCTCCTGGTGAGGCGCCCTTTGGTCTTTCTCCCCACCACCCTCCAGCCTTGAGAGGACAATTTCAGGACAAATAAGGGAAAGAGCCTTTTATGGCCCAAGCATCCTGAATGATACAGCTGGGAGTTTTACTTTCATTTTCCTTTAACCATGCAAGTAATGGTTAGCCACCAGGAAAAATATAAAAGGAAGCACAGAAAATCTGCAATCAACTGTAATCCCATCATTCTTAGGTCTTTCTTTCTTTTATCCTGATTTTTTCAAATCCAAGTCTTATTAATTCCTTCCCCAAGGTGAAGCAGGAAAGATAGTCTTTAGTGAATCTTCTCTATCTCCCCCTGATTCCCCAACTCAGAAATTAGAAAACAAATCAAGTTAAAGGTCTCAGTGGCTTAACTTTTAAAATCCTCCTCTGATGGATACCATACTGCATGAGGCTAACGTTCTAGCACTTTCCAGCAACAAGGGGCACCCTGGAGCTTGTGTGCAGGTTAAATAAGCCACGCATTGGCATACCACTCTCTGTCAAGAGGAGGCTGGAGTCCGCTTATTCATACTCACGGAAAGTCACTTGTTTCTTATCTCTCGAGTTTCTAGCACAATCTGTTTGGAAGGTTGACACACTGAGGCGCCCATAGTTTACCAGTGAGGAAATCTGCTCACCAGCGACAGGAGAACCTTCAGAAATACGACAATCTCCTGGCTCCATGCCCAGCTCTGAGGAGCAAGTAGTGCCCCCGGGAGAGATGTTTCAGCGACCTGCTGCCCCACAAAGGAAACAACCTCAAAGCTGATGAGAAGGACCTTTCCAGTTGGCGCTGCTGCGGATTAAGTGGCCTTGTCACCAGGCTGAGATGTGTAATGCTGCAGTCAGGAATGTTTGATTTTAAAAAGATATGAACAAATAAAGAAGCATAAAGAGGGATTTAAAAAAAATTGACTTTGAGACTTCTGATGTCAAGCAAACTTAAAATGTTGCTGACATATGCACCTAATCTTTTGATGGACCATTTTGCAAATGTGGCTGGGCCTGACAAAAGCTTAATATGTACTTTTTACACTTTTTAACATTTATGTAGGCCCCCTATAGAGCTTTCAGTATGTAAATCTGAGTTTGCTAAGGATGGAGGCTGCTTATTTAACATACATAACAATGGAGTAGTCAAGGCAGTTAGAATAGAGAGAACCATGTTTGGCCAAGCACTATGCATGTTGATACGGAAATTGTTTTCTCCCTACGCTAGATTTGAGCAGCCACAAGCAAGAATAAATTGAGCATGCTACCTTCTTAAAAACAAATGATCCTTGTGATGTATGCAATTAGCTGAGTACTCCATCAGAAGCAGTGTGGCCTTACAAACAGACGTTATTGCTGCACATCTTGATTAATAAACAGAAAACAATAGTTCCACATTATTCCTAAATTGAAGCTTGAATCTACGTAGCTATAATGGTAGATTATGTTTGCTTTCTGTGGGTAAGTAGGTCGGGAAGTGATTAGTTGGCATGAGTGATATAATGCTACAGTAACAGACAGCTCCAAAAGCTCAGTAGCCTAACAGACTCCAAAAAAAGTTTGTTTCTCACACCTGCCGTAGAAGCATGCTGGAATAGTTAATTTCATTGCCAACTTGGCTGAGCTATTGTGTCTAGTTGTTCAGTTAAGCACTGATCTGCCTATCACTGCGAGGGTATTTCATAGATGGGATTCACATCTACAATCAATCGATTGCATCTACAATCAACAAAAGAGATTGCCCTCAGCAACATGGAGAGGTGTCCTCATCTAATCAGTTGGAGGTCTTAAAAGCCAGAACTGAGGGTTCAGAGACCAGAAGAATTTGTTCCTCCACTTCAGTATTGGCTGTTCCTGGAATTTCTAGTCAGCCAACTTCCCCTGGTAGAACTTCACCATCACCTTTATTGGAATTTCCAGCTTATTTCCCATCCTACAGAATTTGGAATTGCCAGCTCCCACGGTTATGTGAGCCATCACATCTCTTTAGGGCTGTGTGTATCTGTGTGTGTGTGTCCTGCCAGTTCTCTTTCTCTGGAAAACCCTGACTTGGTATCAGAAGTGGTTCTTGAGAAATAGAATCATAAGGATGAGTTTTCTCAACAGTTTCTGGGATTTGGGAATTGGTTTTGGAGTCTGATTAGATTTTAAGGCACTAATGACCAGGAGGTCCCATAGTACATGGAGGGGTTGGCAATAGGGATACACCATATCACCATCAGATGCTGCTACTTAAATACCTGTAGGAGGCCAGGCTCTGGATGACCATGTATTTAATATCTTAGGATGTTTTTTTGAATCTAACGAGTATAATGAGATTGGCTGGTTGTTCCTAAACACAGTGTGTTCTAGGTTGCTAACTGTCAGAATGCAATATACCAGAAATGGAATGGCTTTTAAAAAGGGGAATTTAATAAGGTGCTAGTTTACAGTTCTAAGGCCGAGAAAATGTCACAATTAAAACAAGTCTATAGAAATGTCCAATCAAAGGCATCCAGGGAAAGATACCTTGGTTCAAGAAGGCCGATAAAGTTCAGGGTTTCTCTCTCATCTGGAAAGGCACATGGTGAACACAGTCAGGGTTTCTCTCTTGTCTGGAAGGGCGCATGGCAAACATGGTGTCATCTGCTAGCTTCCTCTCATGGTTTCCTGATTCATGAAGCTCCCTGGGAGGCATTTTCCTTCTTCATCCCCAAAGGTCACTGGCTGGTGGACTTTGCTTCTTGTGGCTATGTCGTTCTGCTCTGCTCTCTCTGAATCTCTTACTTTCTCCAAAATGTTTCCTCTTTTATAGGATTCCAGTAAGCTAGTAAAGACCCACCGAAATGGGTGGAGACACGCCTCCAGCTAATCTAGTTTAACAAGCATTCTTGATTAAATCACATCTCCAGGGAGATGATCTAATTACAGTTTCAAACATACAATACTGAATAGGAATTAGAAGAAATGGCTATCTTTATAAAATGGGATTAAGATTAAAACATGGCTTTTCTAGAGTACATACATCATTTCAAACCAGCACATCCCACCCTCTGGACCATAAAAAAGATGTTTTCCCCATATACAAAATGTGTTCATTCCATAACAACGTCAGAAAACTTAAACCATTCCAGTTACATTACAAATATAATACAAGGTTAAAACTAGTACAAAATTTCAGAGTTAGTTACAGACATGGTCTGTTCTAAGGCAAAGTTTTTCTCTGTCTCTGGACCTATAAAAACTCAAAACAAGTTATTTGCTGCCAACATACAAAGGAGGAACAGTCATAGGATACAAATACCCATTTCCATAGGGAGGAAAAAACACTGGGGTCACTGGACTCATACAGTTTTGAAAACCCTCAGGGCAAAGTCCATTAGATTTCAAGGTCTGAGAGTCGTTTATCTTTGAGGTTTTAGAAAGAGGCAGTCCCACCCTTTCCAAGGGCCTACGCAGAGGCCTGCCTCTCTCTGAATGCAACCTTGGGGGACATTGGGGAGACCACCTTTTTATTGGCTCCACTCTCTTCAAGCATCGGGGCTGTACCTGGGCTCTCTGCCATCCCCGGGGTGCACACTCAACCCCTCCATGTGGTGGCAGCCAGGCTCTCCCCAAACCCCGAGGACTGTGTTTCACCCTCTCCAAGGCCTGAGGCGGCATAGCTCTTCCACTGCAATGAGGTTGAAGGCCTATCCTCTGCCTTCGGGGCAAACTCACCCTCTCCATGGGCTTGGGTGGGTTCACTCTCCTCGCCCGAGGCTTCTTGACTTCAGACCTCAGCCTCCATGGCTTTGCCTCTGAAGTTATTTTACCTTCACAGTGTCCCTTCTCTGAAACCCCCCGTCCAGACTGCAGCGGCTCTGTTCATACAGGTCCCACAGCACTCTCGTTGGCTTTCTATGCATAGCCTTGGATCATGCCCATCAGATGTAAGGAGTTTCCACAAATCCTTCCTGAATTACTCCATGTCCGATTCTGGCTTTCTCAAAAATGGCTGGCTGGTTCCACATTTGGTCAAATCTTCATGTGGGCCACAGTTCTCTGGGATCTCCCTTCCTAGAAGCCCAGAATTTTCCTGAATGTCAATTTCTGCCTTCTTTGTACCCAAGAGTTCAGCTCTCAGTTTATTTCTTTTCTGTCGTATTTCACTATAAGCTGCGAGGAAAAACTTGACTGCATTTTCCACATTTAATTTGGAGATCTCCTCTGCTAAATATCCAAGTTCATGGCTTTTAAAATCTGCCTTCCAGCCAAAGCCACTTGTCAATTTTGCCAGATTATCTGCCATTTTAAAACAAGGGTCGCCTGCCTTCCAGTCTGCAATAACACGCACTTCATTTCTGACTCAAGCCTGGTCAGAGTTCTTTAGCGTCCGCATTTCTACCAACAGTCTCTTCAAAGCATTCTAGGCCTTCTCTATCAGGCTTCTCACAACTCCTCCAGATTGTTCCCCTTAGCCATTTAAAAAGCCATTCCAACATGTTTGGTATTTGCAAACTGCAGAAGTACTCCACTCTCTGGTACCAAAATCTGTTGTAATTTGCTAGCTGCCAGAATGCAATATACCAGAAACGGAATGGCTTTTAAAAAGGGGAATTTAATAAGTTGGTAGTTTATAGCTCTAAGGTCGAGAAAATGCCCCAATTAAAGCAAATCTATAGAAATATCCAATCAAAGGCATGGAAAGATACCTTAGTTCAAGAAGGCCCATGAATTTCAAATTTCTCTCTCATCTGGAAGGGCACATGGCAAACATAGCGTCATCTGCTAGCTTCCTCTCATGGCTTCCTGTTTCATGAAGCTCCCCAGGAGGCATTTTCCTTCTTCATCCCCAAAGATGTGGACTCTGCTTCTCAGGGCTATGTCATTCTGCTCTGCTCTCTCTTTCTCCAAAATGTTTCCTCTTTTATAGGATTCCAGTAAACTAGTAAAGACCCACCCAAATGGGTGGAGACATGCCTCCAGCTAATCCAGTTTAACAAGCACTCTTGATTAAATCACATCTCCAAGGAGATGATTTAATTACAGTTTCAAACATACAATACTGAATAGGGATTACAAGAAGTGGCTGTCTTTACAAAATGGGATTAGAATTAAAACATGGCTTTTCTAGGGGGCTTGCATCATTTCAAACCAGCACACAGCGGGAAAAAAGTAGTGAAAGAAAAGGATGAGCTCAGTACTTCAAATTCCCACTTCAGGGTTCGCATAAACCACATGAAGGTTTCTATGTGTACCCTGAAAGAAACTGGTATCTCTTGTAGGTGTGGAGTTGAGATTTCTGAAAACCAGCTGCAAAGACGCATCGTGTGAGTAGGTCAATTTCAATGCAAATCGAATTACTAACCTCACAGGGGTGTTGGGTGTTAAAGTGAGGGCACTGATGAGGAAGGAATGGGATCCTGAAAATTGGAATGGGGACCTATGGACTAATAATGATGACAGTGAGGACAGCACGATCCTGCTGAGCCTTCTTTGCTGGATAAACCAGCCACTGCATCCTGAGGAAGCAGTCCTCTCAGCCCATCTAAGGAGATTCAGCTTATTTTTGGTTTTGTCAGATTAAACTCTAATGGGATCCCCTGAGGTAGTTGACTTGCGCGACACTGTTAATTCCTCTCAAGAGCCACCCGAAAGACCCAACAGGCCCCAGGTGCAAAGTGTGACCCTTGAGGAGGTGTGCTAACCTCCAAATAAGCGCAGGATGTTTCCAGTTTGTCTGGACAGAAATCGGGGAAACGTGTGTGGGAATGGATGCTAAGGGTGTGGGAGAATGGTGGAAGGAACATGAAGCTGGATCAGGCTAAACTTCTGATCTGGGCTCAGAAAGCAGAAAAATCTAGATTCAGTGGTTCAGGTCAAGTGGTTAGAAAGGGCTCTAGCATGTTGTTTGGTTTTTTGGCTATAACATGGACCACAAGATGGCTTACGCTAAATGAAGTTGCTGTGTCAGAACTTCCCTGACATAATGTAGATGAGGGGATCCAGAGGCTCAGCCAAGAGTGTCCAGAGGACACAGCTTTCACCAGGACTATGAGGAATGCGTTTGGAAGAGCAGCTCCACTGTCCCTCCAGAGCTGTTTGGTCACTGTGCTCTGTAGGCCAGATATTGCTGTGGGAGCTGCTGCCACTGAACCTGGATCCTGAAACAAAATGGGGATGATTGGATCTCAGTTGACTCTGGTTCCTCCCAAGAGATGAGAGATTGCTTTTCTCCCTTCAGTTCAAATCAGAAACGGAAATAGGTGAAGCATGTCCAGAGCAGAGCCGTGTCCTTCTGGTGGGTGTCTGTCTCTGCACATGGGGAGAGCTGGAATGGGTGAGTTTGTCCACACGTGGAGGTGCAGCTGGATGGCAGCTCTCTCCTGGCTTGAGGCTGATCTAAGGAACTCTCTCCTAAGAGCTTTCTGAGCACACAGTAGGGCCTTTTATTGGTTTTGTACCTTTTCCCCAAATATGCAGTTTGTTTAAGGGTAAATAAAAGAACAAATCAATTGAGTAAATTCACAGAAGCCCTGCAGCAAATGGCAGGGGAAGGCCTCAACACATTGGCAATCAACAAGCCAATGAATTTTTCCAGAGTATTTACTGAAAATACTTGTATAATTGTAGGTACAAATATTTTTATGTTGGGTGGAACAACGTACTACGTCTCTAAAAGACACCATGGGCTCATCACAAATGGAAGTGACCATCCCAAGACAGGGGACAAGGCAATTCAGCTGCACCGCCATTTTCTCTGTATCAACATCATTGATAGGTTGTGATCTCAGAAATGTTTCCAGTGCCTGGAAATAGCTATGGAGATAAGGGAGCAGCTGTTTCATTGTTTCTTTGAAACCAACGAGTAAAGACCTGAGACATGTGTAGTGCTGGCCAAAGAAATCCACGCATGTCACTAAACTTGATTCTTAGTAGTTCCCATTTTCTCATTTAGGGTGAAGCTAGATGCTGCAGCAAATAAACCCCAACAGGTATAATGGATGAAGTCTGGTAGGAGTTTATTTCTCACTCAGAGACCACCTAGTCCCACGTTCTTAATATGTGAGCAGATCTACCGAGCATTGCTTGGGGACAGAGGTTCCTTCATCTTGCAGCTCCTCCATCTGACAAGAATCTTCAGAAATTGCATGGATGCTCTACAGAGAGCTGGTGGCAGGGCGCAGAGGAGGGAAGACAACTTTTGGAGGTTTTATGCACCAGGTCCTGATGTTTTGCTTGCTCACCTCCCTTTGGCTAGGACCCAGCCACAACTGCCAGGGAGGCTGATGGAGGGAATAGCTGTGTTTTCAGGAGGGAAAGGAAACAGGTGTGGCGAACAGCTCTGCTGTTGTAGCTCTGCTACAACCTTTAAAAAATTATGCAAGGATGGTTTTAGTCTTTTGAAGAGGCAAAACCAAGGCACAGTGCCTGCAGTCTTAGTTGTCTCTGGGTGATGTTGAGAACCAAAGTGTAAGAGGCTGAGCCATCCTTGGGTTTTAATAAAGATGCATTCTATATGATAGGAAAGTTACGAATGCTGCAGAGTAGAAAACAGCTACTTTCTTTTCTAAGATTGGAGAGAAAAAAAGATGTACTGATCATTTCGATAAAAAAGTTTCAATCGATATATGAAGTATCTTTCAAGGATTTCTTCTTATTACTGCTTCTTTTCTTTATTCAATACTCGTGGAAAGGAGCAGTCTTTAAGCGAGGGACAGTATCTACATCAACCAAAAATGCAAGGAAAGAAGATCTTCAACCGGCCCCATACGGGTGCTGATTCAGAGAAGCTATGCTGCCATTGCTGAGTTAGTGTAAAACACATTATTATAAGCACAGAACAGAAAAAAAATAAGATTACCATATGGCTGGCACTGTGCCAGCTGTTTCACCTGCTATAATTCTAAAAAATCCTAAAAACACTACGACTATGTTCTATTATTATCCCCATGCTACAGACAAGGGAAAAAATGAAGACCCGGTGAAGAAAAGAAAATGGATCAAATTCACACAATTTGCTTCCTAAGAAGCAGAAAAAGGACTTGCCCATTCCCTCCACTGGCAGCTGGGTGCCCCGTTACGTTGATTTTATTTTCCATAGCATGTGTCCCTTCTAACCTGCTACTTTTTATTGTCCATCTTCTCTTCTGGAAGGTAAATTCCACACAGTCCACTGTTGTATATCAAGCACCTACGACAGTGCCTGGCACGTAATAGTTCAGCAAATACGTGTTTTATGAATGAATGAGTGAGTGAACGAATGCAACGTCAATGCTCAGAGTTCACATGTTTTCTTATACTTTAGATTTTCCCTTGATTTTCTGAGTTTCCCCATATCCATTATGTTGTATTTCTAAGTGAGCTCTAAACACATTCTGTTTCTTGAAACCAATGACCCAAAATAATACAGGAAAATGTATTATTTTATTTCTTGTCTTAAGTTATTGAGTGCTGTCTCTGTTGGCAGGACCTAAAACACTTCTGTTTGTGGAACCAGGGTGCTAGGTTATTCCTAATGTTCTCCCACCTTTGCAGGTTTTTTTTTTTTTTTTTTTATTCAAAGTCATATAAGATCATTTCAGGGTTAAAAATCTCTCCCTGCTTTCTATGCTGGATCCATTCTTTCCAGCGCAGTAACTATTATTATTTTAGAGCTGGCTTAATTAACAAAAACAATAATGAAGGTATGAGAGGCATTTCCAGGTTGGCAAGCTACCTCATTCTTGGCTGCTTATGGTATTTATTGTTCATTGTTGACATTTTCATTGCGCTGTGATTCAAGTTTTATAGCTATTTTGCTGGGCTGATTTTGCAGGCAGCATTTCTTCAGACTGTGCCAGACGCCTGCGAGTTAACCAGTGCCTCCGAGCGGTGGCACCTTCTGTCATTCTGAGCGTCTCTGGGAACTTTTGCTCTCTAGGAGTCTGGAAGCCGGCGCCAAGGAGGATAAAAATGCAGCATCACAGTCTTTCTGCAACCTTTTTCTTGCGTAATGACCAGGAGTGACAGATCCTTCTCCATTTAAGAGCCCTCAGTGTCATGACGATTGTAAAAAATGCCCATAAAATGGATGGGATAAATGTTAAACAATGCACCGCATCTCCACCGCATTAAAAAGTCCAAATTAATCCTCTCCCCTCCCCTGATAAAGGTGCTTGGTGAAATCACATTGGGATGTGGTCCAGGTTGATTGGGATTTTATATTCAGTGAGCTAAGCAGGAAAAAGATCATGGCATTTGATTCCCGCGTATTTCTCTTCGTCAGAAGGCTGATGACCCCACCTCTTCTCCACTGGCCCCAAATACAGGAGTCCTTTTATTTTTAAAACACATCCCTGTTGGAACTTTGACTACCCCTGGGCAAATTCAACAAGTTGGGGTCTTTCTTTTGGACATTTCACATTTCATTCTCTTGATATTTGTGTCCTAAAGTGGAGAATTGTAAGCCATGAGCCTTTCCCTCTGTTACTGATTAGGTGAGATCTGAACCCAAAATATTCTCAACCAAGGGTGATCCACTCTTTGCTTGGAGTGGGAGGTTTTCCCAGGACACAGGACATTCAGTGCTGGGAAATTCCTGGGAGAACTGGAGGAGTTGGTCCCCCTAGACCTAAGCCGTCCCTGGCTGTGTATCTGATTGGGCCTCCTGATTTTCCCAGCACAGGTAGGGGAGTGGGCAGATAAGCTCATCAGACAGCACCTTTCTCATGTTTACACCTTTGTTGTAAACTTAGGGCCTATGTCAGGCAAAATTGTAAAGGAGGCAAATGAGGCACAGCCACCCTCTGCACCTCTTCTGCCCTCGCCCATTTCCATTTTCACCTCCACTGTAGCTCCTTTTCCAGCTATCATGTACTAAATGCCTACGGTTTGCCAGGCAGGAGCCGTGGGTGGCAGAGCAACTGGAAATAACACACGGTGACTTAGTTCCAGGGCGCCATGGTCCATTTGAGGAGACAGATCAAATATTGTACAAATTCAATTATTATGCATTTTCTGCAGTAGAGATACTCCCTAAAGAAAGGGGGATCAGCTGAGAGACCACGTGAAGTCTAACAATGGCACCCTGAAGAGCTGGCTCAGGCCCCTTCTCCAGTTGCCTGAAGTGTGACTCAAGGGTGAAGGGCATGCAGTGGCTGGAAAGGACTGAAAGGGGCTTTGCAATATTGTCTACACTTCCAAAGCCCTTGCCTCCCAGGCACTGGCACCCTGCAGGTAACCTTGGATCCCTGGATCTGGTTCTGCTGACTTATCCCCCAGCCTCTATTTTCTCTAGAGGTTATTGGAGCATGGACTGGTGGAACCACTTCTCCCGCAGGTAAGAGCAAAGGAAGTGCTGGAAGTCCGCAGGCCCTTTGGTGGCCCTTAGCCATCCACTGGCCGGAAGCAAAGCAGGAAAGTCCAGCTACCTTGCCTTAAGTGGGGCCACCCCGGAAATGTGATTTAGGCTCCAGAGCTCTGGATAGGAGCAGGCGGAGGCCAGGACTTAGCCTGAAATTCCACCCTTGGGTGGTTGTCATCTTCCCCTTCCCTGATGTCTCTCTTCCACTTCCTTACCAAGTTCTCCTGGGAGCATTCCCTTAATTGATTTTAAAAATGGAGTTGTATTAGGGTGGCCAACCATCCTGTTTTATCTAGGACTGAGAAGTTTGCTGGGAAGCAAGACTCTCGGTGCTAAAATGAGGAGACGCCTGGAAGTCCCAGCAGACTAGAACACCAGATGCGGGCATTTGGGGACGTGCCCAGGTAGGGTGGACATCAGGGCCTTCCGCAGAGGCCTCTGGCTCATGGGCATCTATGGTGGGCCCCCCAGGGGCAGCAGCCCCAATGGACTGAGGCCTGGAAGGGCTCACCAGTTCTGGGAGGAGCAGGCACCATGTTCTGGAGAGTCCAGGGTCAGTGGGACTCTGTCCTGCCTAATCAGGTGGAACTGAGTTGCACCAAGAAACATAAATAAAGAAATGCAATCAATCTGTGTTGTACTATAGTACATGGTAGAAGCTCTCTCTCCTCACCTTCTGTCCCTCTCACACACACTCCTGCATTCCTTTTAGTGGGGAAGGAAGAAATATCAAGTCCTTCTGAGACTACTTAGAGATGAAATGGAAGGAAACACGCCTGTGCCTTCCTAATTCCCTTTCTCTATACTATATGATCCTGAAGCCAGGCAATCCCGGGGACAACCACAATATTATCTGTGAACAACCGCAATAACTCACCTACTTGTTCCAGGAAACACCTGCTCTGAAATGTGACCCCATGAACCACCGAAGGAGCACACTCTTCAAGAACAACAGCTTGTTCTTCTGGACTTACTCCAGGCCCCCTTCTTATGTCTGAGAGGGGAGGGTTCTCACAGGATTCTCCCCAGGAGCCCTGCTCTTGCTTGAACCTGTTTCTTAATGGGGCCCAGACTGCAGTTAGCATTCAACCTTCTCTCCTTTAAAAAGCCTTCAATGCTTCAACCCAAGGGCAAGAACAGAGGGAGGGAGGGAGGCAGGCAAGAGAGAGCTCATTGCTGGATTGGGCATACTCCAGGATTCTGGAGAGTTCCATGACAAGGCTGGATTCCATTAAAGTGAGAATCCAAACCCAACATTCACACTCCTTGCTGAAGAAAGTAAAATTATGCCCAGTAGATGTAGGGAACCCCCAAAACCTATTCCCTATACCCTGTTGCAAATAAAAACTTACAAATAAAAATTTGTAATGTGAATAAAAATGTAAGTAAAAATTTCTGACTTTCACTAGCCTATACCCTGTTGTAAATAAAATTCCCTATTTGTAAAAATTTACAAATAAAAATTTGTAATATAAAAAAAATGTAAATAAAAATTTCTGACTTTCACTTCAGGTCTCTGAAGTCATGGCTAGTGAGAGTCAGAAATCCATCATCCCTCTCTGCCCGTCTCAGTGAGGCAGGCTCAGCACTGGGGAAGGGCAGGGGCCTAGGGTTCCATCCCAGCCAGAGCCATCAGTGGCATTAGAAGCAGGCAAGGTTTCCACATGGAAACCCCACCTAGCCAAAACCTCAGCTAGGACATTGATGCAAAAGGCCAGCACGTTATACCAAGGAAGCAAGTGTATTCTGATTATGAGAACAGCTTTTGTGGAAGGCTCTAAGGGCTTTATTCCATGTGCCTTTCATTCTGGGTCCACCTCTTCCTCATACCTGCTAGGCTGAGAGAGAGGCTGCTGAACTAGGAGGGCAGAGTGCTGGGATGTAGAGGATAGGTGCACGGTACAGAAGGCCGTGCTGGTGAGGAGCCACGGATGGGGACAGGGAGAGGGTGGGTTAGTGTGGGTGCTAGAATGGATGATGTGGTCAGATCTGTTTAGCTCCAGAAAGAGTCCTTTGTGTCCGAGGTTTGCTTAGCACCCTATGACATGTCAGGCTCCGTGGATACATATAGAAAGTTTCATTCCCCCTGGAAAATGCCCAAGCATATCACTGGAGAACCCTATATCCCTGCTGGGCAGGCCACTGAAAGGACCCATGGTGGTGAGACTTGTGGGATGCAGGCAGAGCAGTAAGTGACACTGTTGTGTCCTACAATAGGAGATCTGTTTCCAACCTAGAGAAGCCCTCTCCCTTAGCAGCACCCAGAGAGCATACAAGGTTCTGAGGTTATTCTGTGTATTATAGGGCAAAGCAAACTTTCCTTAAAAGGCATAGCAAAGTAAAAAAATCAAAGAAGACCTAAATAGGTAGAACAATATTCTGTATTCCTGGATACGAAGGCTAAATGCCATTAAGATGTCACCTCCACCCAAATTGATCTACAGATTCAACACAATGTCAATCAGAACTCCAACAACCAACTTTGCAGAATGGAAAAGCTAGTTACCAAATTTCTTTGGAAGGGAAAGAGGCCTCGAGTTGCCAAAAGTATCATCAAAAAGAAGAACAAAGTGGGAGGACTCACATTTCCTGCCTTTAAAGCTTATTATAAAGCTGCAGTGGTCAAAATTGCATGGTAGATAGAAGTATTGGTCAGTGGAACTGAACTGAGAGTTCAGAAATAGACCCTCAGACCTATGGTCAATTGATTTTTGACAAGGCCCCCAAATCCACTGGACTGGGACAGAATCATCTCTTCAATAAATGATGCTGGAAGAACTGGATATCCCCAACCAAAGGAATGAAAGAGGATCCCTACCTCACACCCTATAAAAATCAACTCAAAGTACATCAAAGCCCTAAATATAAGAGCCAATACCATGAAATTCTTTGAAGAAAATATAGGGAAACATCTTCAAGACCTAGTGATAGGAGACAGCCTCTTATACCTTACACCCAAAGCATAAGCAATGAAAGAAAAAATAGGCAAATGGAAACTACTCAAGATTGAACACTTCTGTGCTTCAAAGGAGTTTGTCAAAAAGGTGAAGAGGCAGTCAACTCAGTGGGAGAAAAAATTTAGTAACCTTATCTCTGGTGAGGGTTTGATATCCAATATATATGAAGGAACCCTACAAATCAACAATAAAAGGATAAAAACCTAGTTATAAAATGGGCAAAAGATATGACTAGACATTTCTCCAAATAAACAAAAGCAATTCTGTGTTCTTTGGGATAAAAAGATGCCCAATTTTAACTATAGATGTATGAGTGATAGCAAACATTCTGGAAGTAGATTCCTTAGGTTTGAAATCCTGCTCAATTTTTATTAGCTCTGTGACTTCACAATAGTAACTTTTTAACTCTGTGCAGATAGTATTTTATATGAATTTCTCCATATGGTATTTTATAGGAGTTTATTAAATGAGTTATTAGTTACGTAGCACTTAGAACAGTGCCTGACACATAGTAAGAACTCAGAAATATTAACTATTGTTTTTATTATATCCAATCATGTGATTAGTGTAAAGCCCAACACACATTTAACATCATAAGTATAATAGCTTCTGTGTGCTACCTTTTTTTGTAATTCTTTCTTTCCCTTTTCCATTTTCATCTCTTTGAGGGCTGAGGCCATTCCTTATCTCATTTTTTATTGACTTGTTTGTAATACATCCTTCATAGCATTTATAACTATTTCCCCAAAGGAAACACTTACAAATTTTTGCTTTTTTTATATAGACTTCCCTTGGTGGAGAAAGGAAATGAATTCCGTGACCTCGTGCATACATGTGATAGGATATTATATAACCATTTCAATATATTGCTAGATATATATTTAATGACTTAGGAAATGCACACAGGAAGGCAAAAAACAAAAAATAAATTTCAAAATTAGTAATAAAAAAAGGACATGGCAGGGGACCGTGGAAACCTGGCGGTGAGACCACCCCACAGCCTTTGCTTCAGCTGACTGGTGTCAGCCAGGCTGACATCACATCAGCTCCCGGCCAAGCCATGGCATGGGAGGGTTGAGAGCACAGAATGTCCCATGCCCAGTCCCAGCCAGGCCCCTGCCTGGAAGCGACCTATCCCAGGCAAGCTTGGACCTCTAAACAGCTGCCTGGATTTCCCATTTGGAAACTCTATGAAGACTGTTTAGATGATGTCCTTCCCTGCCTACTGTAAGTTGAAAATTCATAACTTGCTTGAGCAACATGTTTTTCTGTTGTTTTTTGGGTGTGTTGACAGTGATAAACAAAGAAAAATGTCTTGATTTGGAAGTTGTGTAAATGCTTGCGATAGTTCAGACGCCAGGCTCAGAGGAATTTTAAAAGTGGACACGTAAATATCTAAAGGAAGAAGGGGGTGCTAGCAGGTGGGCTCCAGGCATCTTTGGTTTGATGTCTAAATGCCAATGGCGATGAGAGTGGAAATGCATGAATACATGTTACATAAGTGATCAGGGATGGAAAAGAATTATTATAGGCTTTCTCCTCATTTGCCTGAAACTCGTAGGGGGGGGGTGGGAAAGAGAAGAATCTCATTGGGTTCAATTGTATCTTGCAGATTTTTCTTAGAAATACCTGGTTTAAAATAAATTTTAAAAATTAACCTCCATTTTGAAATGCCATGATAATGACATTTGTGAAGGCATCTTTATGGGGAAATGAAGTAAAAATGTGGAAATGATTTTTCTCTTCGTAGTCTCACTCTGATTTCTTTTCTATTTCATATGCAAATGTTCAGTTTTGAGCTCATTTTAGTTTTTACAAAGCTGAAATAGTATTTATTTCATAAGGTTTAGATTGGCGAAGTCCTGATAAAATAGTGAGGCCATTCTGATATTAGGTTTTAAAAATGCTCCTGAATTTACACATTCTTCTTTAGTCAGCATGGATCCAAAATTGTTCACCTTAATTTTTGGATATAATAAATTATTCTATTCTTACACATGAATGTAATTTATTTATTTTCAGAATAAGCTTTAGTCTCTTTAAAATCAGCACCAGTCTTACAGAAGCAAAGCCAAGGGGTAGAAATGCCAAATTTGTCTTTAATTATCTGTAAACCCAAAGTAAGACGACTTTGTGTTGAGAGTCTTTTCTTGTTACTCTGTATTTCCCTGGATTTTATCTGGTTGCCCACATTTTAACTGTATTTGAAGTCCTCTCTGGGAGGACAGCACATAATTAAAATTATTGCTAATTGTGTGTTTTTAATTAGCTGCTGCCTAAATAGAACTTACAAAACAATGTGGTCCCTGCAGGGAGATGAGTGACCTGAATAATTGCTAATCGAGGACCTCCGTTCTTTACATTTAACCTCCTCCTGCAGACAGGAGCTCCAGTGACAGGCTGTTAGGAACGCAGCTGGGTGCAAGCCGGAGAGGAAGCCCTGCGGCAAGCTTTGCCTGCTGGTTCTCATAGGCTTTGCAACCCAGAAAAGACCAGGGAGATCAGAAAGTAGTCCTGTTTCGGAGCCATGCTTGTTAGGACCCAGATGCAGCCTGCAGTCAGCACAGCTGGGGATTCTGTGGGAGACAGACAGCCCCCCTCAGCTCTGGTGACCATGGCAACCAACCAAGCAGCAGCTGGAAGAGCCCCCTGGAAGGCAGTTGTTTACCTGTGATGGTTCCAGAACTATTGGTAACACTGGAAAATAAGCATGGCCCCCCTCCATTTCTCTTCCCCAGCCCCAACCCTCTTTGGCTAGGGTCCTTCCTCCAGAATGATAAATGAGAGGAGAATGCAAATGAAATGAATGAACATCATAGAGGTGTGTGCATGGCGAGTTGCCTGCAGACTCGTGCCTCTGCATGTGAGGAGTCCACTACTGCACTTTTTCAAATTTAGTTTGATCAGTGCAAGGATTCACTCCTTACATGCAAAAGCAGGGTGGGAATCCCAGGCAGGAACCCCAGCATGGCTGTGAGGGACTGGGTGGGTTTAGAGGGGGCTGCCGCCCTTGGCTGTGCCCACAAGAGGTTTTGAGCAGAGGCAGCACATAAGCTGCTTTCCACCCTGCTGGTCCTTCCATCCCTCGCCAGGTAAGAGTCAGTGATTCTCAGCATCACCTGGAGGGTTTGGGGAGTGTCATGGGTCAGGTTCATGTATCAACTTGGCCAGATGGTGGTGCCCGGTTGTCTGGTTAGGCTGACACTGGCCTGTCTGTTGCTATAAGGACATTTCCTGGACTTAAATCATGATCATGTTAGCTGCATCCATAGCTGATTGCATTTGCATTTGCAGTCAGCTAAGGGAAGTGTCTTCTGCAATGAGTGATGCTTAATCTAATTACCAAAAGGCTTTTAAGGAGGACTTAGAAGAGACAATCACTCTTCCTGCTTTAGCCAGCCAGCCTCTCCTGAGAGTTGGTTGAGGATCTTCATTGGAGCTGCCAGCTCACAGCCTGCCCTGCAGACCTTGGACTCTACATCCCCACGGTTACATGAGACACTTTCATAAATTTTACATTTATAGATATCTCCTGCTGATTTTGTTTCTCTAGAGAATCCTAGTTAATACAGGGAGCCACAGGCTGCTGGCACCCCCACCCCGCCCTGAGTTAGCCATGCAGTGGGCTTGGGTGGGGCCTGAGGATTTGCGCTTCCAAAAGCCCCCTGGATGCACCACCACTGCTGGTCCCGGGACCCCTGGAAGTCATTGCTGTAGGTCAGGAGGGCCATTTTCATAAGTTGGGAGTGATCCCACTTTACAGATACAGGAAGCTCAAGATTTTGTTTTCATTTCCCATGGCTTTCACCACTGCCCTGAGCTAGAAAACCTCTCTGTGTCTAAGGGAATAGTCTGTTCACATGAGATATAAGCAAGGGGAAAATAAGGGAGTGAGCCAGGTGTCTCAAAAACCTTCAAATTAAAAAAAAATGGCATTGCAAACATAATTAACACCACTGAGTTATATCTTTGGATGTATTTAAGAGGGGAAATTTTAGTTTGTGTATATGTTACTAGAGAAAAAAAAATTAAAAACGAAATGGCAGAGTCAATCACAGAGGGGTCTTTTGTGTCCCAGAGAGAGAACTGTGTGTGTGTGTGTATTGCGGGGGGTCTCCCAGTGGGGTCGTTTTTCCGAGGCTTGATTTGTTGACATGATCGCAAGCAGTCGAGTGAGGTCCCCCAGAGATCCCCAGCTCTAGCGCTGCAGGTGAGGATCAATTACCCTAGGCAGCTACGTCAGGCCAGGTAGAGGGTGGAAAAGGTGGGGCCTGGGCAGTAGCAAGGGGTTAAGAACCACCCTTTCATTTCCAGTTACAGCCTTTCGGACCACAGGTGTGCAGAGCTGGGCAGGTCACACCTTTAAAGTCCTCCAGGCATGTCTGCTTCTCGTCAGCGGTCTGTACACAGCCCATCTCCTGCAGTGCAGTCTTCCCCACCCTGCACAGGTTACCTGGAGCTCCCCACCTGGAACCCTCCACAGAGGGTGCCCACCAGGACTGCAGGGTTCTGTGGGAGGCTGTGCTTTAAGTTATAGAATTAGGGTCGTGCTGCCAGGTCATCCTCCTTTAGTTTTTATCTTCCAGTTTAATTTTGAGGTTTGCCCATGTCGATGTGTGTGGATCTGGTCCATGCCATGTGGCTGCTGAATAAAACAGGCTCACAATCTATTTCCCAACCTCTTGGGTCAAGAGGCCTTTCCGAATTTAAAAATTATTTGGAGTTTAGGAGCATATATACAATATATGATCTGACATGCCCTCTGGAGCCTGGGGCAGCATTCATAATCAAACACATTAATATGTTTCTGTAGCAAAACATAAAGATTCACACCTGATGACATGAATAAATGCAATAACTAGCCTCATGTCAGTTCAGGACAGGTTTTGTTGACAAATGGGTTTTGTCATCATATCCAAAAAACCAGAAGCCCTTTTGGTTTTCAGAGGTTTTTGGATTGGACATAGGGAGAAGGGAGGGCAGCTGAGTTTTGTTGGGTGTTTATTCTGTATTTAATTATCTAGACCCCTACTGATGGACAGTTATTTGCTGGACAAATATTGTATGATCTCACTATTATGAGTTAATTATAATTGGCAAAATCATGGAGTTAGAGTGTAGAATATAGGCTATCAGGAGTTAGGGAATGAGGAATTGATGCTTAACCTGTACAGATTTTCCATGGAGGCTAATAGGAGAGGCTTGGAAATGTGCAGTGGGATGGTGGCGCATTACTGTGAGTGTAATCAACAGCTCTAAACTGTTAGGTGAATGTGCGAAAGGAACTTCAGGATGTGTATGTTACTACAATACAAATTGGAGGATAAAACATAGGACTGTTCAAAACAGTGAACCCTACCCTAGACGAGGGGCTATAGTTAATAGTACAAGTGTAAGAATGCTCTTTCATGAATTACAGCAAACCTACAACACAGAGGCCGGTGTTAATAGGAGGGAGGTATGGCGGTGCTCACTGTCAGCTCTGCACCATGGGCAGTGTCCCAAGGCTTGAAGAGTGCACACGTGCCTTTCCTCTTTCCTTTTCCTCCTTGCCTCCCTGAGAGCAAGATGGGTCACCTGCAGCTCTGCGGGGGCCGGCCCAAAAATTCAGCCAGGGTTCCCGCTCCTGCCGTGTGTACTCAAACTAACATGGCTGATCCCAAATATGGACTCAGTATGTGCCACCAGTGTTCCCATCCGTACCCAAAGGATACAGGCTTCATCAGATTAGACTAAGCGATGCTCCATCATGTTCCAAGACATCCACCTGTCTGAGGAAACAGTGCTAGCTCTTTGTATATAAAATAAAGGTAAGAAACCAATAATAATGATAATAATAATAATAGGGAGGTATATGGGAAAAAACAAGCCTAATGTCAGCTATGGGCAATAGTTAATGAAATTGCTTTAATAAACTTTCATCAATTGTAACAAATGTAACTATTGTTAGAGAAAAACAGTACAATTATAGAGAAGTGCTAACGGCCATTGTAGCAAATGTTCCACATAGGTGCAAGGTGGGGCATGGGAATCCTGTGTTTTCAGCATGATTGTTCTGTAACCCACAACTTTTCCAATAAAAAAAAAAGGGGATTCAGCACAACGAAAATTTGGATGCTCAAGGGAAGCGATTTCCTTGCCCAGCTGCAAATGCAACCCGACCAATACGCTATCGATCTGCTTTGAATGTCCCAGTGGCAGATCAGCATCTAAGCAGACATCGCCAGAGGCTGCAGTCTCCTCTGAGAGTGGAAACCGAGTCAAAATGACACAGTCAGTGTTTTCTCTGAACCATGTCAGTATTGTATATGGGGTTGACCAGTGTTTTCCCGGTCATGGATTAAGGAAGAATGCAACAGCCAGGATGACGTTGGCTCCTCCAGGCATGACGTGTGTGCACAGGGGTCTCTTTGCACGGATGGGTTACAAAGGGAGAGTTACGGTCACTCAATCACCATCAGTGAGTTATTCAGCTTCACTTTTGGAAATGGAGGACCTAATAGAAACCACCAGAGCAGGAAAAACGCATCTTTCTGGAGGAAAAATGCAAACAAGATGCACAGAGCACCTCTTCTGGGATATTTGGTTAACTGTACTGTTTAATATTGTCATGTAATTTTACTTTCCCAGTTTTGCACATGAGAAGTCTGAGGTTCAGTGGAATTGTGCACTTGCCTGAGGTCACCCGGGTGGTGAGGCGTGAGCAGAGAAGGCATCTGAACTCAGGGCTGCCGGATTCTGTCCCTGAGCCTCTCACCCATGCCCTTTGTGGAATGGATGGCAAATGGATTCCATCCCGGGTAGACATGTATACCAGTTGCAGCTTCCCAGAGCTCGGTGTGGAGGGGTTTTGAGAGCACGTCCACGCTTCCAAATGAAGCTGTTCAGGACTGACTAGCGACGTCTGCCCTGAGTGAGGACAAGGAGTGGAAGCCCCTGGGGAGCCATCGCTATCCCTGCACCCTAAATGACTTAGACCCCTGTTGAGTCAAACCAACTGCTTCTGATTTAAGCAACAATTCTGTACACTTATTGAGGATAATGGACATCTTTTGTTACTGACACTTTTTTCCTGGGAACAATACCTTACCTCTCATCCAAAGGTGGTCATGTGACTCAGACCAAAGCAATGGCAGGATCTCATTCCCCGGCTGCGGTGCTTCCTTCAGAGAAGTGCCTGTTTCCTACAAGGTCCCGGGATGTCCTGTTTCCTGCAAGGTCCAGGAATACACCTGTTTCCTGCACCAGCCTGAGATCTTCTTTGTGACCATCACACACCTGGGCTGCTGGCAGCGGTCTTGCAGCCAGATCGAACCTAATGTTGAGGAGATGGAACCAAAGGATAGGGACGAAATCCTAGTGACATCGCTCCAGCCCCCAGACTTTGCCTACGTGCTTTGCCTGTAGTCTGTATAAAACAGTATGTTAAGCCAATAAATTCCCCTCTTGGTGCAAGCCATTTTCTCTGTCACTTGCAAACGCACTGATGAAAAAGCAGCAACAGGAGCTACCTTCTTAAGCTCGGACCTATTTACGTTTCCGCTTTTATAATTTTGCATTGAACCATCCACACCTCTTCATTCTATTCATCAAATTGTGAGAGACTGCTGTGTGAAAACAAGAGCATGCTGACCATCGGGACAAGGGACAGAGAGCACACACTGATGGTTTTGGTTGTCCACGTTCTATCCCTTTTGCATTCGGTCCCAGCAACAGGGCCAGCTCCGGGGGTCCTCAGACCCCTGCAGTCAGGGTACCAGCTCGAGGACAGACCACGTATGTTTCTGTTCTCTGCCTTGGGGCTTTCTTGAAAGGCCTGGGAGTATACTCAGCCCACATTTAAGTGCAGCCCTTCACTGCAGAAAAGCTGACTCCCCCAGGAGCGCCCTCCACCCACTACCCATGGGAACAGAGCAATCGGACCATCCCCCGGGCTCCCTCGCCTTGGACGTACTGTTCTAGGAGGCACCCTCAGTCAGCAGTGAGGCTCTACTGCCTACAGCAGTGACCTCTGACACTTGCCCTTTTCCTGTTTTCCTACCTATCTTTCCCAGCTCCCTCACTTCTGCTTCCCTGTATTACTGTCCAAGCAAAATTAGCTGCACCTAAGCCCTTGTCTTGAGGACTCAAGTTTTCTGAGAAGTTGACCGAATAGAGATAATTGTCCTTAGATTTGTAAGAAACTAAAGGACAGAGCAGACAAACAGATAAACACCATTAAGACAAGACAGTACGAGATTGAGCAGTATTGCATGGAAGAGAAATAGAAATGCAGGGTGGCCAGCTTTTGAGCAGGGTAAAATTATTCTCCCCATTTTACAGAAAAGGAAAGTGAAGGTTGGAGATCAATTAAGTGGCCCATTGTCCCAAGTGAATAGATGGTGCACATCAGACCCAAACCCACCTTTTTTTCTTTCAGCACTTTTTTTAAATTTTTATTTATTTATTTATTAAATTTAAAAATTTTAACAACAAACAAAAACACTCTTAACATATGATGATTCCGTTCTATATATATAATCAGTAATTCACAATATCATCACATAGTTGCATATTCATCATCATGATCATTTCTTAGAACATTTGCATCAATTCAGAAAAAGGAAAAGACAACAGAAAAAGAAACGAAACAAAAACAGAAAAAAAAAGCGATTATACATACCATACCCCTTACCCCTCCCTTTCATTGGTCACTAGCATTTCAAACTAAATTTATTTTAACATTTGTTCCCCCTATTATTTATTTTTATTCCATATGTTCTACTCGTCTGTTGACAAGGTAGATAAAAGCAGCATCAGATCCAAGGTTTTCACAACCACACAGTCACATTGTGAAAGCTATATTATTATTCAGTCATCATCAAGAAACATGGCTACTGGAACACAGCTCTACATTTTCAGGCAGTTCCCTCTAGCCTCTCCATTATATCTTGAATAACAAGGTGATATCTACTCAATGCATAAGAATAACCTCCAGGATAACCTCTCCACTCTGTTTGGAATCTCTCAGCCATTGACACTTTGTCTCATTTCATTCTTCCCCCTTTTGGTTGAGAAGGTTTTTTTCAATCCCTTGATGCTGAGTCTCAGCTCATTCTAGGGTTTTTCTCAATCCCTTGATGCTGAGTCTCAGCTCATTCTAGGATTTCTGTCCCACGTTGCCAGGAAGGTCCACACCCCTGGGAGTCATGTCCCACGTAGACAGGGGGAGGGTGTTGAGTTTGCTTGGTGTGTTGGCTGGAGAGAGAGGCCACATCTGAGCAACGAAAGAGGCTCTCTTGGGGCCTAACCCACCTTTTTTAAGCACCTGAGACAGAAACATTGGAAGGATAAATGCCCACCTGCCTTAAGGAGTGCCATTTTCCAAGAGGAGACAAATGTGTTGACTATATTTCCAGGTGTTGACATGCTTTAAGGTTGATTCCAGAATGTTGGCAGGAGTGCACCAAAGCAGCCAGCCAGGATGTGGAGAGTCAGGAGGGATTTTATAGAAAAGCTGATGTTTGAAGGAGTATCTGACTGGGCAGGGATTATACCTAATCAATAACTTTAATGGGTACCATTCTTTGATTCCTAGTGATGGGCTAGGTATTATCACATGAATCCTCAATGGACCCTTGGAGGGGTACTATATTATCCCATTCGTCAGATGTGGAGCCTGAGGCTAGAAGGAGTTAAGAAGTTGACCAAAGGTCTCACAGGCAACCAGTGATACAGCTCAGATTCTGGCTCCAGTGCTCCAGGGTTGAAAGAGAAAGGAAAAGAGATGGGAAAAAAGAAAAAGAGAGAAAGAAGGAAGGGAAGAAGGAAGAGCTTGAAGAAACCGTGGCTGTTTCCCTGAGGGCAAGAGTAGTGAAGCAGGGGCAGCTCTGTGAGGGGAGCAGATATCTGGAAGGCAGACGAGGTGGCTTTGAAGCCCACGCTGAGTAGTTAGGCGTTTTCTCTGTGGGTAGTGGGGAGACATGCATGGCCTTGCACAGCAGCCAGTGACATGATCAGGTCTCACAGAAACGTCTTCCCTGAGGGATGGATTTCTGTGGGAGGCAGGTGTTGGGTGAGGAAACCATTTCACAGTCCAGGAGAAAGACATTAGGACCTCAAGTGAAGAAGGAATGATTGAAAATGCACTTTGGAGGCCAGATTAACAAGTTAGCTTTCCTGGCCAGTTGGGTGTGGGCTAGGTGAGAAGACACACCACTACGCGCGTCCCAGAGGTTGGTGACCCAATAATGTCAAAGGGAGATCTTGAAAGTGGGTGGGTTGGGGAGGGAGGGGAGGTCCGAGATGCTCAGGCACGTCTGTTCAGAACATGAGATGCTAGACCTGGGGCCCTCAGCTCTACCTGTGTCCCCTGGCCACGTGCCGTCCCACTTCCTCAGGCTAGCCTGCCAGACGCCCTGCCTTCCCCAGCCTCACAGTCTTGAGTGGACATGGTCACCCTTGGGTTCCTTTGTGTATTTTTCTCCTATTGCCTCATGGGCTCCACTAAGCTGAGCCTTCCTGATACTGGGGAAGAGTCCATAGCTGAGTCCATCATGAGCTCCATAGACAGCTTGACCTTGAACCCCAGGTAGTTGGAGGGCTTTAAATCCATTGAGGACCAGAACATCTGCTGCTCTGTGCTGTCAGCGTGCCCTTGCTGTGTCTCTGACACAAGTCATTGCTGGCTTGAATATCCAGTTAAATTTGACCTAAAATATTCATTTGAAAATTAAGGGAGTTAGAGCTCTCTGGCTCTGGAAGCTACTGAGTTTTTAACCCCTGGCTTTTAAGACCTCCCCCTGGCCTGTACTCATCCTGGTGCCCTCACCGGCTTGAAAATCCATCTAGAAAACCCCAGTGCCAAGCTGAGATCCTGAGACCAGCCAGGCTTCTTCCTAGCAGCAGGTGACTCTCCTCTTTCCTGCCATCGTAAGCAGCCAGCCGTTGTCACGCCACCAGGGCTCCATCCTGCGAGCTGAAACAATCACTAAAGAGCAGCAGTGCAATCTCAGCTCTGAATTACTGAACTTGCCAAGTCACTAGAGCCAAAGGCTCTAAATATTTAGATTTTTAGTGGCACAAAACCCCTGAGACCACAAGTTAACCTCATTATGGCATTTGTTAGAATTTAAATAGTAATTTCTCTTTAGCTCATCTGACTTTTCCTCTTTTTCCTTTGGTCTCACCCTCTCCCTCACACTTTTTCCAACTGCAATTATCGTCTGACTGCCTAGTAAATGTTGAGAAATGCCAGTGAGACTAAATAAAATCTGGCTGAGAATGTTTAGCTGCTTATAACACATTATTCGTAATAGCTCCTAAAGTGGAAAGAACCCAAATGTCCATCAGCTGATGAAGAGATAAACAAAATGTGGTGTATTCATGCGATGGGATATTATTTGACAATAAAGGGGAATAAAGTACTGCTAAATGCCGCAACATGTATGGACTTGGAAAACATTATGCTGAATGAAAGAAGAGAGCCACAAAGGACCCGTGCATTTCATGATCCAATTTATCCAATATGGACAGAGAGGCAAACCCGCTCAGACAGAAGTGGATTCATGGTTGCATAGGGCTGTGGGGAGAGGGATTGATGGGTGGCAGCTGAAGTGCATGAGGTTACTTATGTGGATATGAAAATGTTCCAAATTTGACTGGTGATAGATGTACAATTCTGCGAATCTACTAAAAAACAGTGACTTGTACACGTTAAATGGGGTGAATTGTGTGGTTTGCAAATTGTGTCTCAATACACCTTTTTTTAAAACATCTCGTCCTGGGAGGGTGATGCATTCTTGGTCATAGGGATGGGTCTTCCTGTTACGTGCTGGGTGGCTTTGCTTGCCTCTTCAGCTCCATCTCCTCCATCTCCTGCTCTTCTCTGGGCCCAGGTGGCTGAACCCCTAGGGACTGCATCCTCAGGCTCACTGCCCACAGTCCCTGGTGAAGCACAGGGAATGGGGTGGGGGGAGCATCCACAGGGAATGGGGGGTGTCTACAGGGAATGGGGGCCATCTGCAGGGAAGGGGGGCATCCTCAGGGAATGGAGGGTGTCTGCAGGGAATGGGGCATCTGCAGGGAGTGGGGGTGTCCACAGGGAGTGGAGGGCATCAGCAGGTAATGGGGGCGTCTACAGGGAGTGGGGGGCATCTGCAGCAGATGCGGCATGGAAGGAGAGCGGCAGGCATGTTCAGTCCGTCTCCCCCTCGGCGGAACCACAGCTTGGCAATCCCGACCTTCCTTTCCCTGAGACCACAGGTCTGTTGGTAGCCCCTCCCTGGCCCCAGTGCCTGTGCTGTCCCCCTGTACCTCCAGCTTTCTTTAACTGCTCCTTGGTGAATCGTCTGCTTCCTTCCAGGAGCCTGACTCCCAGGCATCCTGCTTTTCAATCAGCTCTAAAATCCTTCAGTATTTTTCACTGCATTACACCTTACCCTGTTCCAGGAGCCAGTACCTGGGGAGGGGCACCTCACTCCAGCAGGCCTTCCCTGTAGTGTGTCTCTGGTGCACCTTGGAGCGAGGCCATTTCCCAAGCATGCTGCACCACCTGGCAGGAGACCCTGCCTACCCGCAGCAGCGCTTGCCCCCTACCAGGGGATGGGCCTGGGGGTGGGGGTGGCAGCCACCGAGCCAGCCCCTGCCTTCCCACTGGCAGGCGTGCTCAGGGGAAGGTCCTGCCTTCTGCGCAGAGGTTTCTGATGTGCCAAACTGGCCACATAGGATCTCCACGTGGGAATCATTTGAATGAGGGCAGATTCCTTAAGCACTGCCTTCACACACACTTCTGTGCCCCTCGAGTGTCCCCAGGCAGGAAGCCCTGGCAGACACCTGCTTTGTTCACTTCAGCACCTGTGTGCTCTGCGGGCCTGCCGGCACAGGTGCCTGCTGAGCAGCGGTTTGGAAAGGGGCTGCAGTTCAGCCACTGTCCTCTGGAGAACAGGTTTCCACTGTGCCCTGAGGATATGGGTTTCTCCCCCAGCAGGGGCCATCCCAGCACAGGAGCAGCCGCCCTGACCCCATGTCAGCCAACACTGCTTGCACGTGGTCTGGAAAGACTTAGGACCCTGTCGTCCAGGGCACCACACTTGGCTTCTTCCTTGATTATTACAAGATGGTAATTGCATCCATCATCCCATGCCCTTTGGGGCAGACTTCATTGAAAATAGAATGCACCATGGAGCCAAGTTGCATTACAGCATGTAGCCTTACCCCAGTTTGCTTGCGTCCCACCTTCTCTTTCCTGCACATCTGCTGGGGTCTCCTGTCACTGTCACTAGGGGCAGGCTAGGAGATCGGGCAGGGCTACTGTCCCCCAGATATGTCCAGTTCTTAGCCTCGCAGGCTCTGGGGGTCTTGGACAGCCGGCTCCCTCGTGGTCGTGCAGAGGTGGATGACTAGGTCTAAGCAATGACCAGTGATAGACAGTGAGTAAAGTTGCTTCTGAGAGGGAGTTGTCAGTTAGAGACCCACAAAGAGCCTCTCCTCAGGTAACCAGTAATTGTCAAGCTGGTGGCTGATCTGCCAGTTCTGGTATTGGGATGAGGACCGTGCTAAATGAAGCTCCCAGGTCACCTGAATCAGACATTTGGAGAAGAAAGAAACAGACCAGTATTGTCATGAGTTCTTGAGAACGAGAGGTGGGGATGGGGATGTTTGTTATTACAGCGTAACCTCCCCTAGCCTGACTGATATAGTGGTTCAGACAACCAAGTCGACCAGCAGTATTTAAACCTATCTTCTAGTCCATTATCTGGGGACTTTGAGCAAGTTACTTACCTCTTGTCCTGTTTTCTTATCTTCAAAGATGGACAAGTAGTGACCTACACCACAGAGGTGAAGATTTAATGGGTCTGTACATATAACACTTCCGGGACAGTGCTTGGCACCCAGGAAACTATTAATGTTACTATGCTAAGTAGTTTCCTTCCTCTCAGGCCCTGATATCAGAAAATTCCTGGGGTAGAATCCTAGAACTTCATCCAAATCTAGCTCGTCAAAATATTCTCCTAATAAGTACTGGGCTCTACCAAGGAAGAACAGCTCGATAATATTTTGAAATATTAACCAATGAGTGTCCCACCTTTTTTAATACCTTTATCTTTTCCCCACCTATAGCTGTACTTTATGGCATTAAGTTGTCTTAGATGAGTATTATAACAGCCAAAAGCAGGGTAAAGACTATTGAAATTAAAAAGTCCTACACCTAAAGGTACTTCTCCATGCAGATATCCACCTAGCATGCACTGGCACTGCCTGCCACCGGGCACCAGCTGATTGATTGAGCATCTGTTTTGACTTACTAATATCAATACAATACCATGGTTCAATATTTGGAGAAAATCCATGGTGAGTCAGAGCAAGGTTTCTTGCTGAGGAGACAGATTCTTAAGATGAAGAGAGTAGGGCATATTTTGAGAGTCAACTAGGAGAGTTTGGATATTTGTCCTACCAAGAAAGAGGTCCCAAGCCCTGCTTTCCCCATTTGTTGGTCCAGCTTGGGAAGTTTGGGGAAACTGAGAGGAAGAAGAACCTGGTCTCATTTTCCAGGTAGAGCCCAGGGAGCAAGACCACCGGTGCAGTAAGTCTTGAAAAATGGCCTGAATCAGCTTCATAATGTTTTTCATGGCTAAGCATGGAAGAGAAGCATCAAAATGACACTTGTGCCCAAGGGTAGACAGAAATAGATGTAATTTTACAGTTCTGCGGAGCTTCCCAGGCAGAAGTAATTTCCATGCACCAAGAAAAACACAAGCTCAGCAAAGAAAGTCACTGGACCTGAAAACAGGGACAACAGATGCCCCAATTGGCCTGTTTTCCAATGACTGAGGATAATGGACTTCTCAGGGAATTCTCCTATGAATAGATGACAACCAATCACATACACACACGTACACACACACACACACACACTGAGTACAATATCAATATCCTGCCACTAACAATCCACTAGAAGATTAAACATGGGGAAACATTCAGTTCACTGGGACTCTTTTTCTACTATTCTAAACAATAAAAACTCAAAACAGAACCCGAGTCATATAGTCATATACAAATAAAGAATGTTCCATTTCTTCCACAGCTGAGTTCATGGACTGAGATTCATAGCCAGTATAGAGAAATTCTAGGACCAGCAGTTAAGAAAATAGCATTTTCTCCATCTCTACATATGAAGCAGACTAATATATGGCTCATGAAACCAAGGAAAATACAACAAATGAAAGCAACCTCAATATGAGACACCACTCACAACTGGTGATGCAAACAGAAGTCAGCTTTAATTACATTTTTGCATATAGTCAACTTCTTCCAGAATAGCACATGCCTTGAAAAGGAGAACTGCCATTGAGGGAGAACTTAAGTCTGCCCCAGGAGAGCATTGGAATCAACATTCTGTGCCCATATCACCTTCCCTACCCTTCCACTCACACAGATGCTCTAAGAGTCAAGCTTGGAGATGGCCCAGAAGTCTTGCATACCTTCATAGAATAGAATGTAAATGTTAAATACCTTGAAACGCTGGGTAAGTGAGGGTGCAGCTGGCAGAAGGTAGGAGCACGCCAGGTGTGGAGGGAAAGGAAGAGCAGTAAGGTATTAGGAGCACCAGGTTACAGGGCTGATGAGAGCAATGGAACTGGGAATAGAGGCATTAGCATCTTTTGTTGAATTAGGAACGGAGAAGAGTAAAGCAACCAAAGGAATCCTCTCACTGGCTGCGGGAGAGGGGACAGGCATATGGGGAAAATCCCCTGCTGTCACAGCAGAACATCCACTGATATTTTCAGAAGTAGATAAATCAGAAAATATATTTATAAGCTCATTCTGATATTCTGGGATATAATGTAATATGTAAAGACTAGTGTTTCGGTTTGTTAAAGCCACCAGAAATGGAACGGCTTTTAAAGGGAGTTTATGAAGTTGCAAATTTATAGTTCTAAGGCCATAAAAATGTCCAAACTAAGGTATGCAGAGAAGATACCTTGACTCAAGAAAGGGCTGATGACTTTCAAGGTTTCTGTGTCGGCTGGGAAGGCACATGGTCATGTCTGCTGGCTTTCTCTCCCAGCTTCTTCTTCCCTGGGGGTGTTTTCTTTTGCATCTCCAAACATCTCTGTCTCTGTTGGCTCTGAAGCTTTTTCCAAAATGGTTCCCTCTTAAAGGACTCCAGGAAGCAACCCATCTTGAAGGAGTGGAGACACATCTCCATGGACACCACCTAATCAACAAGTCTCACCCACTGTTTGATGGGTCACATCTCCATGGAAACAATATTGAATCAGGATTAAAGAGCATGATTTTTCTGGGGTACACAACAGTTTCAAACCAGCACAACTGACAGTTTTTAAAAGAGGTTGTTTCTGGGGACGGAACTGAAGGTAGGAGGGTTAGAAAAGAGAGTTATGACTTTCATTATTGATGATTTTCATTATATATAATGCCGGGCTTTTGCCATGCACATGATTCACACTAAGAAATTATATATTTTAAGTAGGCACAAAAGCATTGATTTATAAGGGTCCTATACAAATTGAAAGAGAAGTGTGACTAGAAACCTAAAATTTGTTTTATTCAAAAATATGATATATTCTAATATTCCAAATTAATATTCCCAAACATGTTAAACCTCTCTCAGTCTCTCTGTTTTGTTTTTTTTCTCTCTTGAATTGAGCTTTTAAATTTTGCTTGTTCGTTTTATGGAGCATATTGATATGTAGCAAAAAGCCCAGTGATTTCTCCTGGGAGACAGATTCTTGCAGTTTTACTTTTCTTCCTGATCCCACGAGCTCAGCATGACATTGCAGGGGATGTCAGGATGCCTGTTCAGACAAGTTCAAGGGCTTCTGTCCCCTCGGTGAAAAACCTGCCTTTCTCCTGTGGCCATTGGGGGTCTGGAGGACCAGGAGAGTGAGGCAGGGCCATGGTGCTAGGCCGGGAGCCGCTCAGCCACCTCCCATGCGGACACTGGCTCCAGACCCCATCAGAGATCACTGAAAGTGGCTGCGCCAGTGGACTCTGCACCTAACAGGTTGGTGGCTTCGGTGGTCTTGAAGGCGCCACAGGCCTGCATGCAGCTAGGAGTCTGGCAAAATAACAGTCTTTGCTCCAACCCTCCAGAAATATGAGAGGAGAGACTGGGGCACCCCATTTTCACTCTTGCTTGAAGCCAGTCCTGGTACATGGAGCGAGAATATGGAGGCATCTGCAGGACTCCCACGAGATCAGGACATATCTCCTCCCAGAACGTACCATTAGCAGGTCTTCTGAGCATACTAGAGACCCTCCCATGTCCCTTAGAGGGGACAGACATCACTGGAGCTGTTTAGGTGGGTGGATCAAACATTATATAAATGTAGTTCTTACAATGTGAATGATTCTGAACCAGGTGAATTGGCCGTCGTTCTGTCTCTCTCAGGTGTGGGCAGGTAGGGGCTCTCCCTTGTAGACCCAAACATACCTTTCTCCTTTCTTGTTTCCTTGAACTTGCTGGTAGCTATGAATTGGTGATAAGCATAAACAGTTCTCCCACTAATTTAAAGGTTTCTTAACTGTTTGCTTGATTTTATTCTTAAAGGGCCTGGGCAGGATGGGAAAGCAGGGAAAGGGTGTTTTCCACCAGCATTCAGAGTTCCTTGAGGAGGTGGCAATAAGTTTTGCCTGGAACAAGACACCGTGGAGGAAGTCACTGTGCTCCTTCCTGCACCTCTGTGCACTGCAGTGTCATACGAGTAAAGTTTCCCAAGCTCACTGATCAAAACAAGACAGAACACATCCAGGGGTGTTGTTCAAAGGACAATGGCAGGCTCCATCCTGGGAGACTGATCCTTTAGGTGCAGTGGGCCCAGGAACAGGACCTTTAACAAGTGCCCTAGGGGATTCTCAAGGTCAGGCGGGTTTGGCTCCCTCTGACCATAAAAGCAGGTGATTGGGCAGGGAGGTCTAGGAGCAAATCGAGCCCTCCCCCTGCCAGCTGAGAATGGTGGGCAGGTTCCCTTCTTTCCCATCTTTCAGATGGAGCTGGTAATAGTACCCACTGCCGAGGGGGGATGACAGGAAAGGTCATTATTAATTCAACACATTGAGAATCTTCTGTGTATCAGGAACCGGGAGAGAAGCTGGGGACAAACGGGTGAATAAAACTGACGCAGCCCCGGTTCTCAGGATGCTTTTCAAGCACTGGGCATTGGATGTTGATGGACAGGTGGACATCACACCCTGAGGCGAGGCTGTCACAGAGTGGGGACATGTCCAGTGACAGTGGGCTCACGCAGGGTCTGGACCATGAGCAGAGGGGGCATCCCTAGGCACTGGCCCCACACTGGGCCTGGGGCGTGAGTCAGAATGAGCCAAGTGGTGGAAAGGGGATCTGTGAGTAGAGGAAGAGAGGTTTCAAGGAGCCTGAGGCAGGAGAGTGAGAATACTGAGTCTGCTTCCGTTTTTCTTTCAAAATCCAGTTTCATTTCATTTTAGATAAAAATATACATGAGATTTCAAATTCAATAAATGTTCAATAACATTTTCAAGTGTTCAATAAACACTTGAATGTCAAAGATCTACTTAGGGATGATTGGAAGACACAAGATGAGCCTGGAGCATCTTGTAGTGCCCAAATGGAAGGAAGTGCTCAAAAACCAGAAGGATGGGGCATGTCAGAGGGGCACAGGTGCCAGCCCAAAATAGTTCCCTGTGACCAGAGCTGGAGCGAAGCGATCAACAATGAACAAGATAAATACCCAGGAGTCCATCTTGATGTGAGTAAATGACTGAATGAATAAGTGGGGGAGAAGAGACAAATCTCCTTTGCAGAATTCCAAATAATGTATGTAGCTATTCCACCTCCCAGCACCCTCCCCACTGAGTGAGGGCTTGTCATAGTGATTTGCTTACAGAGAACCGAGTTGGAAAGGGTACAGAATAATGATACAGTGGAGAAACATGAAAACACTGATCAGGTGGCCAAGATTAACACCAAGTCATCATCATAGGATGGCCCCAGGGAGGACGTGATGCAATGGAATTTTACTCTGTGATCTTCCTCCCAGAATCACACAATATCAGTCTAATGATGAGAAAATTTCAGACAAGCCCAAACTGAGGGACACTCTGCAAAATAACTGCCCAGTGTTCTTCAAAACAGTCAAGGTCATGAAAAGCAAGGCAAGACTGAGGAACCATCATAGGCCAGAGGAAACTAAGGAGACATGAAAGCAAATCACTGTGATTCCTGGGGTGGGGCCTGGAACAGCACAGGGACAGCAGAGTCTGGGATTTAGTTAAGAACAATGTCCCAATGTTGCTTTCTTAATATTGACAAATGTCCCATGGGACCTAGTAGCGTGGCATCCTGACCTGTGCACTCTTCTGAATAGGGAGGGTCCAGTGAACTTTGTGGCTTCTGGTTTTACCAGGTGGGATGTGCAAGTAGGGGCCAGAGCAGAATTGCTGAGACCGCTGATGGAGAGGTGGCTACTCCTCTCACAGCGCCTCTCAGGTTGTCTGTGCCCCAACCTCAGTCTTCCTTATCATTGGCGTTGAACACATAGTTAAAAAGAAGCCCACTGAGGTCTCCATGTTTCTCTCCTTCCAGAACGTCCACATCTTAAATCCTTCTGGGAGTCAGGCATTATTATTCCCATTTGCGAGATGAGCACCACAGAGCTCAGAGTGGTAAAGTGACTCCTGCGAAGGTACACTCTGCAGGTCCCGAGGCCAGGACTCTGAAAGCCAGGTCTCCTGAGCTCATCCCCTGCTCCGTGTGCCCTGCACGGTGAGGCCGAGCGCCATTCATTGGCCATCGAGTGAACATTGCAATGGGAGCAAGAGGTGGTGCCGCCAAGACCTGGAGCTCCAAGCAGAGGTTGGTTGGAGGGGCTGCAGGGCAGATGCCAGACTCTTCATCCTACAGGAAAAGGTCCCCAGTGATCAAAAGTACCTAAAATAACTGGCCCCACCTCTTCCCCTCCAGCACTTTCTTAGGACACCCTCAAATGCAGTCATTCAAGTTATTTTGCTGAAAAAGAGCAAATATCCCGTGGGGAGTGACTGGAGAGGCACTGGTCATTCACACCCTGGGTTAATTAATTAGTTTAATCGTCTTTGTTTCTGCAACTCCGTGGGAGATTGACTGAGGGAACGTGGATTTTTCTGGGTGAGGAAGGTTAACGTGGTGGTGAGATAATTTCCTGGTCTGGAGTTTGGTGGTGGGCGGGCAGTGTTGAAGATGACTTTAGAAATATATGACCCGATAGAATGAGCTGGAAAGAGAAAAACAATCTAGGGGATCCATCGGGGTCAAAGAAATAGATGAACGGCTTCTGCGCTATCTTCAGATCATCCCACACAAAGGCTGCTCCATTAATCCTATGAAGATACAGTCTCTAATCGTGTCACTTTCCCAGCACATGTGTACACACACACACACACACACACACAAAGTCCAGTGACCTTCCCTAGCTTCCACCACCCCATTATTCAAGGTTTCCAATGTGTGGTTTCAGCTTCCACATTACACTCTCCTAAACTTCCTGGATTAAAAAATCCAAGTGTTACCAGGTCTCAAGACCCCTGAATAGTGTAACCTCTGTGCCTGTTTTGTTCCAACTCTTCCTTCTATCTGGACATCCTCTACTGTACCTCAATTTGTTCATCTTTAAAATGCAAATAATAATACTAATACCTTCCCTTAGGGTGTAGTGGAATAAATTATTTGAACATGCCTGATATACAGCAAATATGATATAAACGCTTGCCATTCATCTCATATGCCCTTTCTCCAGGCCCACTGCGAATGTCCTTCTCCTCCTGAGCTGTCCCCCGCAGCCCCAGAGGGGTGCCCATCCCCTCCTTTGAGGGCTGGACTGGTGGGAGAACTGGCAGGAAGGGACGTCTACCAGCTTAAAGTAGAGGAAGTTGTACTCTCATGTAACAAGTATATAAAAGGTGTTTGGTAACCGTTTTGTGAAAGTACAATTGTATAGGAAGTGTTTTGAGTTTTCTTTTAGAAGTGAGAAGTGTCCTGTTGGGATATAGGAGAGCATGTAGCATGCGGGAAGTGCTGGGGGAACTGAGCGAGGGGCAGGCCGCTGGCCTTCAGGTAAGCAGAGCAGAGAGGCTGGGCGGAGCCCACCTCCGGAAGCATCGCACCTGGATGTCCAGGTAACAGGCACCTCCCCTTCCCACTGCAATGACGTTATAATGAGAAAGAGGAATATTCAGAGGCCGTGACAGTGACAGGGGCAGGGCAGCAGGTGGTCTGGGTGCTCCTTTTAGGGAGAGCTTAGGGAGGCAGTTTCAGAGGAGTTTGCAGGTGGATGAAAATGAGAGGATTTCGTGGTCAATAAAACAGCTTGAGGACATCTCAGGGCCACCACTTGCCCATCCATTCCCTGGTGCACTGAGGGTGAGCCCAGTGCAGTGACCCCTCTCCGTGTCGCTCTCTTGCCTCGGCATCCGTACCCACCCTTTGGCTATGAGTAATGATATTTGGGAAGGACATTTAAGTTATAAACGCCTACCCCTTTCGTGATGTGTTCTAAATACTGTGATCGAAGAGTTTTCAATTATTGCATTGATTGCCTAGGTGTTTGTTTGGCTCCCTAGTGGAGCAGTCTGGAGTGTTATTGCCTGTACTTCTGTACTAGATAATGCAGGGAGAGGAGCCTTTAATGACCACATTAGGGAACGTTTTAGGTGGATTGATTTCTCCATCTCTGTTAGCTCTTGTTAACGAAAGGCAGGAGGCCCGTGCTCACAGCAGGGGCCCTTTCCCCGGCTGAATCCAGAATCTGCTCAGATGGATTCGATCAGGGACCAGGAAACAAGGGCCCTGGGGCCAAATCTGACCCACCACCTTTTTTTGAACAACCATGAACTAAGAATGAATTTTTCATTATTAAATGGCTGCAGGTCAATCAAAAGAAGAATATTATTTTTGACATGAAAATAATATGAAATTTAATTTTCGGTGTCCACAAATAAAGATTTATTGGAACACAGCAATGCTCATCTTTCTTACTATTACATGTGGCAGATCCTGCCAGGCTCCTTACAGAAAAAAGTTTGTCCATCCCTGAATTAGGGAAATGGCTTCTGAAGACCCCATTTCCTTTCATTTTGAGGAGTAATTTCCCTCTCTCTTTTATTTACTGATGACTTGGAAGAACAAGTGGGCAGAGGCCAGGTACCACTGCCCACATTTACATTGAAATTCTTCCCCGGCTCCCACGCTCAGCTCAGCAGCCATTGCCCCTGCAGCGTTCACTGGGTCCCTCTCGTGAACTTTTTTAGCACGTGGGAGAATATTAAAAAAAAAAAACAACGAAGACACAGTCCCTGCCCGTGAGAAGTTTGCAGCCATCTGGGAAGTCTAGCCTTGCAAAAATGAGCTAAGCAAGCAAGAGAGCCTCAAACAACTAGGGTTTATAGAGAGGTATTAAAAGACATTAAATCATGGCTGGGCCAAGTGTTTCAGGGAGTTAGAGGGTGATTGGAGGGCTAAGAAATGCTCGCAGCTTCCTGAGCATGCCTCTCTCTTTAGTTCATTCTGTCTCCTAGGTCCAGGCTGCACGTCCTTGCTTCTCTGCTTGGACAATCCCCATTCGTTGCAGCATCACTCTCACAATGTGATGTAAGTAACCCTGCCAGTGACTGCTTGACCAAGGGGCCATGAGGCCAAGTTCATCTCAGTGTCCCCAACAAGGGGAGGTGACAAAGATGGGAGTGCTGGATGGGTATACGATTGCAAGGATGGATAGACGGATGGATGGAAGAATAAAGGAATAAATTAAATAAGTGTCCATATTAGGTGCTACAAAAACTTATTGAATTATTTAACTCTGAGTCACAAGTAAATTTAATTTTAGCAAAAGACAAGGGATCTAATAGCTTAAGCGACAACATTTTAGCAGGAGCACAAACTGAGAAATACATCACAAGGACTCTTAAATGTCAAGTGGACCATTTAACCCGATCTAATTATCGTACTCGTTTCAGTCCGTGGCATTTTTTCAGCAGACCCTCCTTCCATCTGGTTCCAGACAATTGAGCAAGACATGAAAGGAAATGCCCGGCCAGATGACTGGAGCACAGTTAAGGAAGTGCTTGAAGGATTTTTGAAATAAAGCAAATGCTAACGGCCCTGCTGACCGGAGGCAATTGGCTCCTGTCATTTTTCTTCCTGAGCTAATGGATAGGGGGCGTCCCTCTGTGCCGTCTCTGAGCCTGCCCCGGCCCCATCTGTCAGCAGAGACGTGAAGGTCCCTGCTCTGCTGAAATTCCAAAGGCCAGGACGTGCATTTAATAGCGTGACCCCAACCAAGGAAAACAAGGCTGTGAAAATAAAATCAGACGCATGTCTTGAGGGTCAGGAGTAAATGGAGGAGAGAGCAATTAGGGAAATACAGAGCCCTGCTTGTGTTGGCCTTCCTTGGCTGTCCAGGGCTGGTTTGCAGCTTCTGGTGGCACCCTGCACCAGAGTGGGTCTGTCTGCGTGGATGCAACCCCAACCCCACCCCACAACAAACAATGAAGAGAATGATTGTGGTGGTGGTGGCTTCACACACAGCAGCATTAAGCAGGGGCGGGATCCTGCCTCAGGTGTTTCCCCTTTGTTAGCTAATCTAGCTTTCGGCCCCGCCCTGCAGGGGAGAACTCCACAGGAGCATCCTCACTGTGGTAATGGGGAAACTGAGGTCCCACCAGGCAAGCCACCTGCCCCAGAGCCTGCGCAGGGAGCTGGGACCCAGCACCTGGCGTGTTACCCCCAAAGGTGAGGGGGGCACAGGCGATTCCAGCCCCATTTCTCAGAGATCCAAGGGCTTTGGTGAGTGGCTGGGTTCAGGGGTGGGGGAGCGGGAAGGTCTTCGGGGACAGCCCCCAGGCATTTGGCATTTCATAATCTGCTGCAGGGAGTTGAGACCACCCCCCCACACACACACACACACTCAGCCCCCTTTACCTCCAACCCAAATCTCTTCCCTTCCTGTAGCCCCACAGTGTCCCACAGAGAACTGAAACCACGGAGGGGTCCTGATGGAGGGCACTCACCATTTCTGCCTGAGCAGAATCTATTTCTTCTGGCTAATAGCTCCATTTCCTCAAGGGAACACACCTGCGAGGAGCCCGCTGCCCCTGAGGCTGTCAGTCAAGGTGCCCCACCCACCCCTGCATGGCTGGTCATGTGACCCAGGCTGCACCAATCAGAGTCTCCCTGCTGGCATAAAACCGAAGGGCTGCTGCCGCTTCTGCCCGCTGGCTGGCCACTAGGTCCTGCCCTCGGGAGGCCTGAGGCTGCCTCTGGCCCTGTTCTCTGGGAAGCCTGTGGATTCGGACAGTGAGCTCTCCAGATCCTTCCAGTAAGTGTGAGTTAGCAGGACTTACTTTCTGTTGGCGTTAGTGAGAACGCCCTGGCACAAGCTTCTAGGGATTTCAGCCCTTCCTCTCCCATGTGAGCCAGCTCATTTATGAAGCACCTGTTGTGTGTAAGACACTGCAGGTTCTGGGATGCTGAGATCAGCTTCCCCAGGACCCACCTTCAGGGAGCTCCAGTCAGGTAGGTGGCGAGACACCGTCTCTGTCTCCAGTAACCATAAAAGCGAGTGGCATGCAGCTGGGTCTTAGGGGGCATGTGGGAGAAGAGCTTGGGGGGCAGGGGGCTTCTGCTTGGATTGCTCAGGAATGTTTTAGGGGCTACACAGGGGGCAATTGATGCTGCCTTGATGAGGGAAGGATTCCACATCTCAGTGGGAGAGCATCCCAAGCATAGGGAGGTGGGCCCAAGCAAAGCATGGGGACGGGAAAGGCAGAATCCGCATGGGGTTCAGTTGCCCTGTGTCTGGGAATGCCAAGTCCAGCCCAGGGGTCCTTAGCAGTCACCTTGGGCAACTTGAAAGGAATATTGCCAATTGACCCAGACCATTGGAAGTGGAATGCACTCAGGTGGTTCCCAGGTCCGGTCTTGCTAAGAAAAAAAAAAAAAAAAAAAAGAAATGCCCATGTGATTCTAATCGTAATCACTGTTCCAGTACAAAATTTCTCGGCCATTTTTAGATTTGACATCTAGGCTGTAAACTCAACTCCCTATGTGACAGCAGGTCCATATAGCAGCAGAGACCTTGGGGACAACAGCAGAGGAGCTTGGGTAGCCTGAAGGAATCCCTCACAGGATCCTGATACCTGCCTTCCCAACCAGGGAAGGTAACTCTTCCAGCCACTGGCCTACAACTCTTGGGACTAAGGGCAAGCCCCATTCCTCTCCTCACTTCTTACATCTGTGAAATGGGAATGCCAGCCTCCCAGGGATTTTTGGTAAGAGTATTCTAAACTAATGCAGTTGAAGTACTTTCTATCCAAGTTAAAAGATTATTATATGTCATTATTCTGCCTTGTATTCAGAATGACTGCAAACTCTGTCTTGGAGACAGGTGCTCAGTAATAGGCAGCTAAGACACCAGTAAAACTTATCATTGAATTGAATCATTGATAATCATGATCGTTGACATTTTATTATGTAGCCTCACAGAATACCTAGGAGGGAGAAACTGTAATTCTCATGACCCATTTTCAGGTAGGAAAACCAAGGCATGTGGAAGTAGGAAGTTCTCCAAGCTCACATAGTGATGAGGCGGTGGCAATGGGGTTTAGTCCTGGACAACTCTGGCTTCACAGGCTGTCCCTCAGTCATGTGACCCCCAGACCCATGGCAGTTCAAGTGTCCAGACCTCAGGGCTTCAGTTTATGGCTGAGAAACTGAATCCCTGTGGTTTCCTCCCCCAGATGTCATGCCTGTGGACATGTTACATTACACGGCAAACGAGGGGTGCAGATGGAACTACAGTTGCTAATCAGCTGACCTCGTCATGGATTATCCAGTGGCCCCAGTGGACCCGCAAGCTCCTTAGACATGGAGGAGGGAGGCCGGAGAGTCAGGATTCCAGGCACCAGAGCAACTGGCTCCCCAGTGATGCTTTAGAAGTTGGAGGTAAGGTGGCAAAGACAATTACGAGGAAACGAGAAGGATGCTAGTGTTAATAAGAACAGCTTATGTGCAAAGGGGAGCTGCCTGGCCATAGTCTGTCCCCCTCTTGCACAGAGAGATGGCTCCACCAGAGGAGCACGTCTGGGCTTGGGGCATTTGCCTTGTAGACACATGCTGGCCTTCTCATCACAACACTCCTCTTTCCAGTCCCCCAGGCTCCATACCTAGAGCTGAAGGGTATGGAGGGCTGTGTTATGTGGTCTCTCTCTTCTTCTGGAACTAGACCCCCAGCATCCTCCAGATGGTGAGGTGGGGACTGCAGGGTGGTGGAGGACGTATGTCCCACCTACAGTGGGCAGGTGCCAATCCGTGGGCTTAGGGCCCCCGGTGCCCCAGCGTTGGGGAGATCCTGGAATTGGGGCCAACACAGAGGATAACAGAGCCAGGAGTTGATGAGGAAGGGAGGGAGACAGCACCCATCTCTAATTTAGTTCCTTGATTAAACAGGGCCTAAGACCAATTCTCAAAACTTTCCAGTCATGTGGGGCATATAATGGCCTCCCTATTATTTTTCCTATTTACTTAAGCCGGTTTGAATTGTGTTTCTGTCACCAGTAACCCCAAGGGGATTGAATAATACGGAGGCAAAATGTTGGGGAAGTTGAAGCCCAAGAAATCCTTTGGACTGGGTGGCCTTGGAACTGGGTGGGGCCTGATAAAGGGGAGAAGGTAAACAGTAAGAGCTAAAACAGGACACAAGAGGTGGGGGCAGTGCTGCCTGTACCTCCTATTTTGCCCAATATATGCTTGTTGTCCTGGCACGAGCCCGGGCAGAGTCGCCGTCACTCCTGGTGGTCTGGTTTTGCTGATGGACCATATGGGCACGCTGTGCCTGGAGGCCCTGAAAGCCCCAAAGTCCCTGACCCCGTGATTGCCAGCGTCCCACCTCCTTCCCTCATTAGACGTGGGTGGATCTCTCCAGGGCAGATGCCTTCAGCGCTCTGGGAAAGCAAAACACAGAGGGCGGTCTTCAAAGCGGGCAGGAATGAGCTCATGTCGGAATCAATTGAGGGAAATCTGCCCTCCTCGAAAATAGCAGTGCATGGAGGGTGTCTGGTTGTCGATGCAAATGACTCAGTGGAGTTGCATGCCTGCGGAAGTCAGCTGCTTTCCTAGACATGGCAGGGATTTAAAAAATGCAGTTCAGGAGCACACTTCAGAAACGGGACAGTTAGCATCCTGAAAGTCCATTGGTGCCGGAGGCTTAGGAAAAATCCTTCTCATTAAACTCTTAATTAGGTATTTCAGAAATCGGGTCGGGAGAGAAGGCGGCTTGTGCTGGCTGATGGTTGAACAGCTCTTCTGAATAAAGGATGATGCCCCCCTGAATAAGGGATGTCCCCCGAGACCAGGGGCAGGGGTTGGGACAGTGCCTGGCTTTGCAAAACACAGTTTTTGCTCAGTGTCCTGGTGTGTACACGTATGTGAGGTGTGGAGAGGCCAACCTGTCATTGTCTGTCTCTGTGAGGGTACAGCATTCTGGGCACATACTCTTTTCTTCTAAGAGGAGTGCTGTATGATTGCAGGATAAATGTCAACATAGTTTTTCATCTATGTGTCCTAAACATGTCCATAAATGGGTTCTAAAAACTGGGAAGTGCTCCTAAGATTGCAGAAATATTTACCAATGCCAGACACCCTGGGTAACTGAAAAGATTTATTTGTATCTTCCCCGGGTTCCTTCCCCCTGGTTCCCACAGCAGGAGCAGTCCTCATGCACTGGCCCAGATGCCCTCCAGGAGGGGAGCCTGGACTGGCCCATCTGATGTCCACCACCCTGGCCCCAGTGGCTGGGTCCAGTGTGGTCACGTGACCCATCCCTGCGTGCTCTGTCATGCCAAGGGCCGAAGGCATGCGGGAAACCGAGCAACCTCTGTGCTGTGCTGCACAGCCCAGGCCTTGCAGGAGCCCACTGGTGAACACGTAATTTCCACCTACCCTTGGCACTTGTCACATCCCAAGGCCATAGAGCCACGCCTGCCCCAGGCTCATTGGACTGGGGTTGCAGAAGCCAGTTCCTGATGAAGTGTGCAGGGGAGGCTCAGACACTGGTCATATTCTATCCTGTTTGCTCATGAAGGCTTTAGTAATTGCACCAACTTTTCTGCAATTGATTGTTCTTGTATAGTTTCAGCCAGTGAGTTAGCAATTGCTTTTCTAGGCAAACTTGCCATCTCTGACCCGGAAGGCTGCGTCTCGGGCCATTGCATAGCAGACTCAAGCAGTCACCCCAGTCCCTTCCCAGTCTGGGGGTGGTAGCAGGGGGGCTTCCCTTGGGTGGACATAGACAATCTGGAAGGGAAAGGAAGTGCAGTTTCTCTGTTAGACACTTAGGTTTGGGTTCTCTCTGACACTGGGGACCAGCCCAGTGGCCAGAGGGAGCGGATGTCCTTCCAAATGACCCCTGAACTGGCTTCTTCATACAAGGAATGCCTGGACCTATTTCACTTGTCGGTCAAAGCAAACAGCCTCTCCCACCTCAATTCTGCCACACAAAAGCTGCTTGATATTCCTTTGATGTCCCGAGGCAGGAAATGGCTTCTGTCCCCAAGGCCAGCAGCTTTAGGAGCTCTCCTTGACTGACTGAGGAAATCAGGCCCCAGCTGAGTAAAAGTCAGCAGTGACTAATTTCAACCCAGTCTGTGCTATTAAGATAACCCCTGCCTGGGCAGTTTCAGCCTGGGACAGAGAGAAGGAGCGAAGAACCTGGGATATGTCTAGGCTGTAGAATTTCCCAGTTCCAGGTCCTAAATTCAGTTGATATTTCTGTCCCCTCGGTCTCCACCGTGGGTCCCCTGTTAGTGTGCCATGCCATTAGTTGAGTGAATTGCAACCAGCGTTTTTAAGTACATGGAAAAGGAGAGAAGATATCAGGGTGAACACTCCTGGAACAAAGCAACGTATTTTTTAAATTTACTTTTATTTTTAACACATTTTTTTATTTAAGAAAAACAATATACTTAGAACCAACAGCAATCTTAGTTAGTATAACTCTAGGCATATTTAAATAAAGTCTCCATGTAATCATTGCAAAGCTTGTGTTTGCACACTAAGTGTCATAAACCAATTTAAAATTAAGGCAATAAGGATAAAGTCTACATATTTGGATAGCAAGTTCTAAAATTCTAAGTATTAAAAACCAGCTTAGATACCGTTTGATCAGCTGTCAAAACTGAATGTTTTCAAAATATCAAGTAGAAAGTTCTTACAAAAATCTGCATTGCTATAGTATTGACCTATGTTACTAAATATTTTCCTTATTTCAGGAGTAAATATTTTCCTTATTTCAGGAAAATACGAAGATACAAATATTTTTACAATTAACATATAGAAATCATAACCCACCTAAAATGGATATCATAATTAGCTTATCCATAGGCATATTTAAAAAAAGCAACATACTATTTTAAATTACATAGGTTCATATCTGTATTTGTGCATTTCTTATACACAAATGTATTTCTTATTGTGGTGTATGATAAAAAAGTTGCAAAGGCCCAGGTCTAAACTCCTGCTGCTAACTCAGTCTTGCTTGGGCTTCAAGACCTAAAGTTTCACTATTTTCCAAAGTTTCCCATTTCCTTTTGAGCTTATGATATCTGTCCTCATCTCTGAACATTCAGAACCAGACAACTTTAAGACTCTCTATTTCACCGCACTCACTTTACCCCTCTGAAGTCATCCATTGTCATCCAATCAAGGGTTCCTGAGGCTCTTTCCTCTCCCACGTCATTTCTTCCAGCAGTGACGGTGACGAGCTGAGCCTGCGGCAGGGGAGACTGCTTCACGCCAGGCTGGCAGGAATGGGCATGGAACAGAATATACCATGTGGCTCAGAGGCAATTTTCATGTGAAACAGGAAGGAATATTTGTTCTGCACCCCCCCCCCAAAGAAATCTGATCCTTCCCATTTGTCTTAAAACTCATGACCCACTTTATTTTCCATTTTTCCAATTGGATAGGGACATTGGTACAAGAAAGTTTCTGTTCTTGGCTCTTTTGTAAGATAATATTTCAAGGATAACTGATGCTCGGCTGCTGGGACAGGGGACAATAGGAAAAGGTGGGAACTGAATGGGGTGGAGAACACAAACAGGACAGGTGCTGTTCAGTAGACACAGAGTCCAGGTGCAACATCGGCTTTTCCATGGGAAACAAAAAATGTGTTTTTCTATGAGAAATCTCCTAGTTTGTACAAGTTGGTAAATAATTCATCGTTTAAACATTGTGTAGGACAAACATACATCTGGAGGCTACCAGCCTCTGATATGTGCCCTGAGGGACTGGATGAGAATCCCTGGGATTACGGGCTAAGCTTCTGGGAGCTTCCCCACCTCTAAGTTTTTGCTAAGGCAATGTGTGTGAGGATAATGTACACTCACCTACGTTTCACTGTGTCACATTTTGCTTATTAAAGAAAGCCACACGAGAAAAAGACTCGTATTGATAAAGGGCTGTGTGGGCTCTCATTGCCAGCCAGCCAGTCATCTGGAAAAGGTAATTATCCCTGTATTTGTCGTCATCACAGGCACTGCTTATGTTAACCATCGGGTAGCAGTTCCAGTCTCCTCCCTAAAAAGCGAGCTGCTTTTATGGTTAAACAAGCTTTTTCCCCCCTCTTGTCCAACTCAATTTTAAGCAGGTTTGGAAAAGTCCTTTTCTCCTGGGCTCTCTCGCTTGCAGTTGGGCTCAGCCAGCAAGTGGCACGAGCAGAAGGAGAGGGAGGTACGGCATGTGGGAACTCCGCTCTCCTGTCACTTGTCAGGTTGCCCATGAAATGGACTCTAAAAGGATATTTATTGGGAAGGGTCCTAGGGAAGGGAAGGAAGCAGGAGTGGGCAGAGGGAGAAGTTGAGCTGGGCTGCAGGCCCAGACACCGCCACATGGAGCTCTAGAGTCAGAAGCTTAGAGAGCTGCTCCAAGCTGGGCCCAGCTGGCCAGGCCTTTGTGCCCCCACAGGGATGAGCCCCTGCCTGTGGGCGGCCTGGGCAGGTGGTCTGCAGCTGAGGCCGTCTCTGACAGCAGGGGACCACCTAGAGGTATGGGGCTTGACCCCTCAGCAGCCCCGTGAGTTGAGTCTCTGCTGGTCAGCCCAGTTCCTCCTCCCTGCTGCTGAGCCCACATCTGACAGTCTGGCTGGTGATGCTCACTCTTCTCAAGCAGCACCAACTCCGGGCAGCCTTGGTGCCTGTGCCTTCCGATGCCGAGCACCTGTGTTTATCCTGCCATCGGAATGAGTAAAGGCGGTTAATGATCCAAGCAGCTGGCAAACTCCAGAAAATAAATTAGTCTAGGTGAGAAGGGCAGGCCTCTAGGCTACCCTCATGGGACTAATTGTGGCCAGGAATTGGCCTTTCTCTGCTGCCCTTGCTCCCTGGCCCATCCAGTCTTAAAGCCTTCTGATGAACATGTGCAATTGCAGGTACTGTGAAGTTAAGGCAGGAGTGAATGGAAACTTCTCCTTATCCATAAAGCTTTCCTGTACACATGCTTCCTTTGTATACCTGAGGGAAATCTGCATATTGGCTGCATATTAGTTAAGATTCTTAAGGATGGTAGGTGGTTATATAGGAGAAGTTGTTATTCTTAAGAACTGCAAGCTGAAGTATTATGGATTGGTATCATTAAAACTGATTTTCAGATGGTTCAGGAAGGAAAAGGAGACAAAGTAAATACCGCGAGAGTTTTACTGTAATTAAATTTTTTCAATTCTTACATATTTGAAGTTTTGCATAAAAAACTTTGGAAATTTTATAATTTCTCTTTTTAGCATGCAAGACAGTAAAAATTATCAGTAACTAAAAAGCAAAAACAACTTTCTGTACCTGCCATTTCTACCTCTATAAAATGAGATTGTAGCGGTATAACAGCACCTGCCGCCATGGCGCTGTTTTGTGAGGATAAATCGGACAATCCCTGCGGTACAGATAAATATGTGGCAGTCCCCCAGTCTCACACTTGGCCAAGTGACCAGTCACTCTGTATTCTGGATTAAAGGACCTGCTAGAACTTTGCAAAACAGTGGCCTTGAAATTCCTGTCTAATGTGATTATTATTGCTTTTAATGTTATTAAACCACAAATTATAACTTACCTCCTGGGGATACACAGCTTCATAAGCCCTGTCCTTAGAGAATTTACAGGTCCCTGGGGTAGACACTTCTGGTGGTCCATCCGTCAGCAGTGCCAGCTGAGTGTTCATGCCGACAGAGACCTTGTCTCCCAATGGAGGATGGGCACAAATCCTTCTCTCTAGCCTCTCTCGGTGCTAGCAATGGACTGACCCAAATCTTGAATGTCTGCTTTGAGCTTCTGGGCACTATTTACCTCCCTGACAAAATAAGAAACAGATGTGTGATGAAGACTCCTTCCTTAGTTTTGCTTTTACATGATTTGTGTGAAGACAGGATAGTTGGAGCTCTGGCAGCTATCTTGTGACTGTGAGGAAAAGACCAGTACCCTCAGAGGCCCATCCAGATCCCTGGCCTCACTGAGTCATAATCAGCCCTGGAAACACCAGCTTCTTAATGAGTGAGAAAAGAGTGACTTACTCATTGGGCAACATTTAGTCATGTAAGGCATCTAAACAGATAAACTCATGAATGGAGGAACAGATGAATAAACCAGCAATTACAGCACAATGCTAAGGGTTCTGCTGAAGGAGAAGCCAAGGTAGGGGTACTTAATCTAACCTGAGGGGCAAAACGAGCTTCCCGGAGGAGGTGGCTCCTGAGCTGAGTCCCTAGAGGTGAGCAGGGGTCTGGTGGCCTGTAAGACAGCAGCTGCCATGCCTGGAGGGGATGGAAATCACACAGCTGGCTGTGTCTAAAGTGGGGTAAGATGGGCCTGAACAAGAGGCAGGGGCCAGGTAACCAGAGTGCGATGTCTGAGCCGAGGAGCGTAAACTTAAGGAATGGGGAGCCACGGAAGGGTGTTGAGCAGAAGCATGCCATGGGCAGGTGTGTGCTTTAGAGTGACCGCTCTGAATGCTGGTGAGTAACTGGCTGGGTCACGTATTAGAACACCCACAGAACACTCATCATGTGTCAGGTGTGGCTTTAAACACTTCGCCTAGAGCAACTAAATCTTTATTAACTATCACTTTAGATACTATTCCCATTGTACAGATGTTAGCTTGCCCAGAGACACCCTAAATTGTGGGAATGAGGCCCAAGCCATCCGCCCCCGAAGTCTATCCTGCTAACTACAACACCAGGGTGTCCTTTTAGAATCAGGAAGGGTCAAGTTGGTCAAGGGCAAAAGTCCTACCTACCCTTGAAGCCTTTTCATCCTGGGCAGACATTGCATGGAAATGGATTTTGGGTGAACTTCATTCTGATTCAAACTTTAAGTCGGTAAGAGTTCAGGAAAACAAAGGGGCTAATTAAAAGGGTAGAAGCAATCATTTTTAACTGGCACCTTTTTTCTTTTTTTGCATGGTCAGGTCACAGGAATCGAACCCGGGTCACCGGCATGGCAGGCGAGAACTCTTGCCCGCTGAGCCACTGTAGCCCACCCTAACTGGCACATTTTATATGTCAGATAATATTCATAACCCTCATATGTGAATTTGCTCTTGAGATCCTTAAAACAATGCTGATGAGTTAGGGGTTATTATTGCCATTTCATTGCGGTCTAGAGAAGTCAGCAGCATGCCCGATGTCACAAGGCTGGCTGAGGTTGTGGCATGATCTTCCGGGGAATGTTCTCTTTGAGCAGGAAAAATAGATAATCACTGAAGCAGGCTCAAGAAAAAGTTAAGGCAATCCTTCTAAGGATTATCTGAAAGCAAGTAATTTTTTTTTAAAGGCTAAGCCTCAAGAGATCAACATAGAAAAGCCAAATGACCTCTTGTTGTGTTGGCTCCTCTCTCTGTGCCACCTTCTCTCCATAGTGCCCTGGACCATCATGGCTGTCAAAGCCAGACCCAGTGACATCACAGTGAGGGCTCAGCATCCATCCCTGGTTCATACCACTGAGTTTCTGATTGGCCATTGGCCAGCCAATGGCTGTCTTGGATTAGGAGTCCATCCTTGGACCCAGAGAGCATCAGTGACTTCATCGGCGCATGGATGAACATCACGCTGGAATGCCAATTCTCAGCTGCTTTGGGAGAGTTGTTTTAAATTTTATTTTAGTAACCTACATATAACCTAAAAGTTTCCTCTTTTAAGTGCTTTCAAATATTTGAGTCAATGATGTTAATTACATTCGTAATGCTGTGCTTTCATCACTGCTATCTATTATCAGAAGTTTTCCATCCACTCAAACAGAAACTCTGTACCAAATAGGCATTATTTTTTCCCCATTCAGTGGATTTGGCTCACTTGTCAAATATGAGTTGACCATAGATGTGAGGATTTATTTCTCAGCTCTCAATTCTATTCATTTGGTTTATACATATAAGGCTGTCCTTGTGCCAGTACCATGCTCTGTTGATTACGGTGGCTTTGTTATGAATTTTAAATCGGGAAGGGTGAGCCCTCCAACTTTGTTCTCATTTTCTCAAGATGGTTTTGGCTATTTGGGGCCCCTTATCCTTCCATATAAATTTGATGATTGGCTTTTCCATTTCTGTAAAGGTTGTTATTGGAATTCTGAAAGAGATCAAATTGAGTCTATAAATTGCTTTGGGTAGAATTGACATATTAATGATATTTAGTCTTCCCTTCCCTGGTGTATAATTATTTTAATGTGTCGTTGTATTTGGTTTGCTAGTATTTCTAGCCCAGTTGAGTTGAGTAGAGCAATTTCTGTGAGCTCAGAGTTGGGTTTAATTATCCCAAGTTCTTGGGTTAAATCAACCTCCTCTGGCCAATTCAGTTTATATGTTTAAAGTGAACAGTTGTGTCTTTGTTTTCCAAGCACACTGTCTAGCAAATGTAGTTTTCAATAAGAAAACTCAGTCTTATGGTGTTTTTGTTTGTAAGCTGCCAGAAAGCAATATACCAGAAATGGAACAGCTTTTAAAAAGGGGGAATTTATTAGGTTGCAAGTTTACCATACGAAGGTTGTAAAAATGTCCAAATTAAGGCCAGGCTACAAAAATGTCCAAATCAAGGCATCCAGAGAAGATATGTTGGTTCAAGAAGGCTAATGATGTTCGGGGTTTCTCTCTCAGCTGGAAAGGCACATGGCTAGGTCTGCTAGCTTCTTCTCCAGGAATTTTCAGCGGCTTCCCTGGGGTTCTGCTCATCCTGTGGGCTCTGTCGGTTCTGGTGGCTCTAGAGATTTTTTCGAAATGGTTCCCTCTTAAAGGGCTGCAGTGAGCAATCCCACCTTGAATGGGTGGTGACACATCTCCATGGAAACCATCTAATCAAAGGTTACCACCCACAATTGGGTGGGTCACATCTCCATGGAAACAATAAGAAAAAGATCCCACCAAGCAATACGGAATGAGGATTAAAGAACATGGTTTTTCTGGGGTACATAATAGTTTCAAATCAGCACACATGGTTATAAGTCAGCAGTCCTTATATTATTAAATAAATCTCTCAATATCCTGAGAAAACCCTTTGCCTTTCTTAACAGAACAAAATAAACTCAAATTTATGATGCTATCATACAGAATAAGAATAAATAGGGTAAATGTTATCATCACTGGAATGTAAATAATTACTCACCTTTCCTCTGCTTTATCTAAACATTCAAATTGGCGTCTTAAAGTTTCTCTCAAAATTACCATTAAAGTATCTTGTTGTCTTATCTCTAATTTTAATCAGGGCTGAAGTAAGAATTTTTCAGGCAACTTAGAATAATTTATTGTGATAACTGCTTAAATTTTGTTTCTGATTGGGCTCCCTGATCAATACATACTTATCACTTAACCTACTTATCTTTGTACAGAGATGCTATGTTTTCCAGCTTTTCCCAAAAGCACCTTATTAAAAAATCACTCTATGTCCAAGGAACACATATCACAGGTTGTTTTAGTTGGCAAACTGCCAGAATGCGATATACCTGAAACAGAATGGGTTTTAAAAAGGAGAATGTATTAAGTTGCAAGTTTATAGTTCTAAGGCTGTGAAAATGTCCAATTAAGGCAAGCCTATAAGAGTGTCCAAATTTTAAGGCATCCAAGAAAAGATACCTTGGTTCAAGAAGGCTGATGACGTTCAGGGCTTCTCAGTCAGCCAGAAAGGCACATGGCAACATCTGCTAGTGTCTCTCCAGGAATCTTCAGTGGCTTCCTCAGGGCTCTGTACATTCTGTGGGTTATTTTGGTTCTGGTGGCTCTGAACCTTTTTCCAAAATGTTTCCTCTTAAAGGGCTCCAGTAAACCATGCCCCCTGGAATGGGTGGAGACACATCTGCAAGTAAACCACCTAATCAAAGGTTACCATCCACAGTTGGGTGGGCCACATCTCCCTGGAAACAATCAGAAAGCTCACACCCAGCGATATTGAATGAGGGTTAAAGAACATGGTTTTTCTGGGGTACACGACAGATTCAAACCAGCACATGGGTCAAAAGCCAATGTTAGCTCCCGCCCTCTAATATGAGCTGTAGAGGGGGCATTTCAAAGTCATAAAGATGTCATTGGGACCTGGCAGCCAGGGCTGGGAACCAAACGTCACTGTTCAGACAGGTACCTCCTGACTTAGGGTACACTCCTTATCAGAAATAACACAGCCTGGGAGACCCAGAAAATTAGAGGTAGGATTTGGGCTATTTCTGCTATATGTTAGGTTTATATTTATTACCACCACAACATATGGCACAAATAGTAGAAGTTCTAGTAAGTTCTTGATCAAGCTAGCGTTTATGAGAATTCTTTCATCTTTCTCTCTGGTGCTTGTTCTATGCTAATTGTCAGGTAATTGTTGACTTTTTCTGCAGGCTTGAGCATGGCATTGGAATGTCATCAACTATCTCTGCTATGTTTTCTACCGCTTTTACTGAACTCTTGTTTTGTCTGCATGGGCTATGCCAGCTTGTGTGGCAGTTCATTCAAAATGTATGCCTTCGTTGTTTTTGTTGCTTGATTTAGTATGCCTGGAAGTACAGTAGCAGAGGAATTCATTCTAACTTCACTCATATTAGGTCTGCCTTGCTGTTTAGTCACTGATAATCAATGAGCTGCCATCCTGGCATTTGTTTTCATAATCGTGTGCATAAGGGGTGCACTCAATTTACTAGCATATCTGCAGCATTTCTTCTGCTCTGTTCCAGAAGTCACTGAAGCAGATGTATTTCTTTTAGCTCTGTCATTTTATAATTTCTCAGCACAAGTTGATTATTTCAAATCTTCATATATAATATGTAACATAGTGTATTTACATGCATGGGTAACATTATATGTTCCTGAAAAAAACATTTTAAAATTATTTTCAAATGTATGTGTGATGTAAAGTACTTTGATTTTCTCCCATAAATAATTTCTTAAAGAAATAGGGTTATGTTTCTATACCCATGCATGTTTTATAGACTAGGAAATAAACTACTACTGGATTGTTCTGCAAGGGACCCTGAATGGATAAAATGAAACTACCTTTTACTAGGCACTGCTTTTTCACTAACTCTTATTTAACCCTCGAATAGTGTGGCCAGATCTAAAATGGGACATCTAATTAAATTTGAGTTTCAGGTTAATGGCACATTTTTTTTTTAGTATAAGAATATCTCAAATACTATGTGGGGTATACTTATTTTTAAAAGTACTTATTGTTTCCTTGAAATTCAAAATTAGCAGGGTGTCCTATATTTTTATTTGCTACAACTGGTGGTCATACCCTCACATAACCCTGTATGGCCCCAACTTGCACACTTTCTCTTTTCACTCTTCCCCACAACCATTTCTGGCAGTGTCGGTCCGGCAGATTTCTCTGGAAAGGTATGGGGAAAATTGAAATAGCTTCTAACATAGATGGAAGCGTGAAATTTAAAATGAGGCTATTGGAATTCTTTCCTATCATGCTTGACCGTGTAGCAAAATGGACGTTATCTTCAATTTATGTCAGATTATCAACTCTGCAGTCTTGGTTGCCTTCTAACCCTACACCTCTGCTTTGCAGATGGAAGGCGTGAGCCCACGCCAGGTGCTGAGGGCAGGCACGCAGTTCTAGGAGGCCTCTTGGCTCTCGGAGTGAGGATCATGGGTATTTTCCAAACTTTGATGCATGGAAGGTGTGAGATAATTTTAGGAGACACTGACAAAGGAAAAGGACATACAGTGTGAAGCCACGCAAGTGTGGCACTGAGAGAGGAAGGTAAGGAGGAGAGGGGAGGTTGGAACAAGAGAGGCTTCTGAGAGACAGCCTCCCTTTTCTTTTTCTGCCTCCAAGACCTTTGCAGGAGCTCCCACATGCTCCGCCCCTACCCCTGCGTTTCCAGAGGTCAATGAAGGAGGAGGTCCCTGGGCTCTCTTAGATACCTGCTTTCTTTCCAAAGAGAAGCCAGATGCCACTTTATGTCACGGACGCATCATTCAACCTATGGGACATAAATGTGATAATTCGTATTCCTCTTTTTCCCATTAATGGAAAATGTCACCTCTCCCTTTCTAATCTCCAGTGAAAATCTAACATTTTGGCCTTACCTTTCTTCTGCTTGCCTAACCCAGCTTTTAAATTCCATTCAATTCCAGTTTAAGAACAGGCACTGGGCTAGACTTTTAGAGCTTATGAACTGTAAACAAATATAAGGCTGTGGATCAGGAAAACTGACATTTAAAGAAAGAGAAGAATCTTTTTCAGAATGTGAATAACCCAAACTGCATTGATTAATTCCCCAAGCGCAGGCTTCACACTGAGAGGCTGCCCAGAGTTGGGCCCTGCTGGGCTTCGTCCCATCCCACCGGAGCTCACTCCAGGCTGAGATGGTATCTTTAATGCAATGATAATTACAGTCGGACACTGGGCGTCACATCGCTCATTAGAAGTACACAACAGAATCTAAGAGAGGCCAATCCAAAGCCCAAGGAATTTCTGAATTGATGGAAGAATTTAATTTTCAGAAATAAATTAAACCGAGGCAGGATGTTGGTGACCCCGTGTAGAAGAAAACATTTTGAGATTGCAAACTACCTTCCCACACATCTGCGGGTGCTGTTATTACACATCCCCCCTCACTGGTCTCAATAGAGGGTTGTTATCTCCAGGGGTACGGGGACCCAGTTATCGATGCTTTTGTTCCAAACCTTTAAAATCTGTGGAAGGAAGTATCAGGCATTTTGGTTTGTTTGTTTCAATCTGCTGAATAAAAACTCAGAAGCCCAAGACAACCTCAGAGGAACACCGCGAAACCTAAGAAAGGAGAGTCGTTGTCAGTTTGTCATTCTAGAGCAGAGCTGCATAGAAATTTCATTCTATTTTTTTAAAAAATCAAATTCCTGTCCCTATTTCCCAGTTTTCTGAACAACACCATGCTTCTGGAAGAGAAGGCCTCTCACAGGTCTCTCTCAAATGTCCCATTTAATCTTTACACAACGCTGATGAGAATGCCTGGCTTGTGTCACAGTACCTCCATTCTAGTCGAAATGCACCCTACAAACAGTGGCGAGGCGGGGCATTTTGTATACACAAATTTGTGTATATTTTTTAAATGGGGAAACCAGATATTTGCAAAACCCATTTCTTTAAAAATAAGGCCAAAGATATCAAATAATCTGAAGGATTTTAGGAGAAATCCAGAGAGTAAAAGATGAGCCGTTTGGAGGACTGTTTGCTTTTTCCCTCTTGAGCTTGGTTGGTGCAGCAGTGTGGGAGGGTGGAGGTAGCACTGGGTTAGGAAGGCCCTGGAGCAGGTGAGCTTGCAGCATCCAAGGTGAAGGAAGGATTGGGCCACCCGAGAGTAGTTCTGCGCTAGTATAGACTCTCTTCTGTAAAACTATCAAAATCCTCAAAAACAGCTTGAAGCAGGATGGTTTGACAACACAAGGATAAGTCTCCCTGCATCTTCTGCCAAGCATTTGGCAACAGGTTCAGAATGAGAAATTCAGAACGTGCAAATGGATTCAAAATAATGCTCTTTGCTTTGATGGTTACATAGAGTATGTAGAGAACTAGCATCCTTGCCGTGGAGGATAATCATGAAGCAAATAGTTTTTCGGTTCCACTAATTGACTTTTCACTCAGTCCTCACATGTCAACATCAGTTTATCATGTCATATTCCTCCAGGCACGTTTCCTTCCCTCTGTGAGGTCTGATCCATTAGTTATGCACCAATTATCAGGAACTTTTGAAGTGCTTGAGTTGACAAGTTGCTCACCGGTGCCAGGTGTTGAAAAGGGACTGTTGGTTTCCTCCAGGAATAGAAGAAAAAAAGTTTCTCAGAGTGAGAACCTCAGAAAATTAATCCAGTATCTCAGCCGAGCAGAGGGCATGGCCGGGTATTGCAATGAAAGGCTGAGGAATGTCTGATGTGAACTAAGCACCCTTACCCAAACTCACCATGGTGACTAGTCCTGCTTCCCAGGTTGTCACCAGTGGGTCCTCTCTGCCCTTGCCCATGAGGGCACTTGAAGGACTTGCTTTCTTCAGCATCCTGCTCCCCTCAACTGGCCTGCCTGCCAGCATCGAGGGGGAAAAGATATGCTGATGCCCCTTTTCAGATACAGAGTATACGGATCATGCTTCTCTCCATGGGCTCAGAAGCATTGGGTGTTGAGATTCCATCTTTGAACTTGAAATCCTCAATATGGAGAACTGATTCACCACCCAACCAGTGGAAAGTCCCAAGATCTTAGGAACTGCAGTGGGAAGAGAAGAGGTAAAGGGGGAGGGAACGGGGAGGAAAGGTGGAAGGCATGGAGGACGGGAGGAAAACAAGTA
>PVIY010012940.1:0-21283 GCA_004026745.1 Myrmecophaga tridactyla
TTACTGTGGACATGAGCCAATGGTATGTGAACCGCATCTGTTGCTGATTACATCTGCAGTCAGCTAGGAGGCGTGCCTGCTGCAATGAATGATGTTTGACTTAAGTGCTGGTGCTTAAATGAGAGAGCACAACATAGCACAGCCCAGGCAGCTCAGCATATCTCATCTCAGCACTCGCAGCTCAGCCCATGCCTTTGGAGATGCAGAAAGGAATCACCCCAGGGCAAGTTGTTGGAACACAGCGGCTAGGAGAGATCACCCTGTGCCTTCCCACGTAAGAAAGAACCTCAGATGAAAGTTAGCTGCCTTTCCTCTGAAGAACTAATGAAATAAATCCCCTTTTATTAAAAGCCAATCCATCTCTTGTGTGTTGCATTCTGGCAGCTAGCAAACTAGAACAGGGGTTTAGTGTTTTATAAATATATGGGTCAAATTTGTTGGTAGTGTTGTTCAAGTTTTCTGTAGCCTTGCTATTTTTTTGTCTGTTCTGTCAGTTACTGACAAAGATGTGTTATTGACTCTGTTTTTAGGAGCATATAATTCAGGATTGTTATGTTGTTGATGAATTCCCCTTTCCAAGTTTTCTTTCTTTTTTTTTTTCTTTCTTCATTCTTAGGACCTTTCTTATTTGCAAATGTTGGGCTTTGTTCCCCCTAAAATTTTCCCCTTTCTCCTGGCAGAGGAAAGTTTCTTTTGATTGGGATGCCATCAGGGAACAAACAAGTTGGTAGGGCTCAGAAGGCAGTGATGGCATAAATGAACACAGGGTCAGATTGACTAATGTTTTTCCCCAATATACAATATTTTGTGCAAGGATTTAAAAGACTGCTGCAAGATTTCTCATCTTAGCGAATGATAATAAATGTTATCAAGTCCAGTTTATGATTTTGTGAGATGGCTACCTTAAACCTCAAAAAGGTACCCTCTGAGACTTTGTCCAAGGTGCTGCAGGTATCATATACCTTTCCTGGATAGAATCCTGGGTTTGGTTCTATTGAAAGATGTGTGTTCTGGTATAACTTTTAACTTTAACCCTTTGAATGCAGCAATAGGAATTTTGGAGGCAGTGACCATGTATGCTGCTAGCCATAAGAAAGCTATTTCATTATCTGTTAAGGAGGCTCTTCTCCTCATGCTCACATTGCACATTCCCAGACACAAATTTCAGTGTATTTGCTCCCATGGTGACTGTCATCTTGGGATGTACATCCATTTCTGTTCTCTTCCGTATCTCCAAATATATGAGTGAAAAGTCTTTTTCTTTTTTTAAGGTATAAGAGTAAAGATTTATTTAGAAGGAAAAAATACAATTTACAAATGCAAGTGAAACTCTTTTGAAACCATGTTGTTATTAGCCTGCCTTACTTTAAAGGGTATTTCTTATATTCAGTCATTCACAAGCCACCTGTAGAGTTTTTACTGTAACCTTTGGACATTTGTCTTATCATTTGCATAAATTTTTCTTTAAATAAACTCGCTTTTAAAACTTCTCATTCTAAATAGTGATATCTATGAAATCAAAGATTTTATTTGCTAGTTACTTTTTCTATATACATATACATTTAAATGAAAAATATTCATCCATGTATCTCCTAAAATCATCTCACATACCATTTTATGAATATGCATGCTATGCTTTGGAAATTGTTAGTTTGGGGCAAATGTGATTGCATAGTGAACTTAGAGAGAGGGAAAAGCAAATTAACACTTGTTAGTAGTCTGAGATGGAATACTTTGTACCTGCAGCTTGAAGGTACTAGGATACTTGAAGAACAAAGGAAAAATAAATGAAGTGAAAGAATAGGGAGGAGACTGAGGTAACTTCACTTCTTAGGGAGGCAAGTCCTTTTGTTATGATTCCATTTTTCTGTTTGAATGTCTTGAACTTCAAAACTAGCTCCATCCACAGTTATGTAAAAGCTCTCCAAGAAATATTCGTTAAATGATTGTTGTTTAATTAAATAAGCTGTGTGTATATAAAGTTTTATTTGGTAACCAGTTTAGAATATCCATATCACTATTACCCCAATTAATTTAAATAATTTAAAATTTATTTTTTATTCTAAGAAGTATAATTACAAGGGTTGGTTTTAATGTCGTGTTTTATTTGGAAATAACCATTTTGTTCTGGAAGGAAACTTTAACAAGAGAGCTATTTCCAGTTTGGAGAGTCTTTAACGGAGACTGTTTCCAATAGTACCAACAGGGTGTAAGGAATCTACAGGGAATAGTGCAGTACCCTGGGCTAATAACAAAAGGCAGAGCTATTCTATCCCTTCCTCTGAAGGGAGCAGAGAAGGGTGTGTCTTCTGGAACCCAGGGTTAGCGATTGAGCTGACATAAGCAGGATAAGGATTCAGCTGGTGACCTTGCTGGTGGAATAAATTCCCTGACTTCACTTTTCTTCTGTTTTCCACATCTCCTGTCATTGCTTTTCTGTGGCCAAACCAACCAGAAGCAGAGGGCAAGGGAGTCCATTGATGATTGGCCTGTTGGGGCACAGAACACTGTCATCAGTTTGGAGGGAGTAATGTCAACCACCCCACTAGTAATCTTTATATAAGGTGGTATTGGCAGGGGGAAGCCAAGAAACAGTGAACATAAAATATAGCTACTGTTGTCATCCCTTCAATAGTTATTTATAACGCCTATATTAGTAGTCATAGCTGATTTCAGCCACCATCTAGTCTGTGTTCCCCTTGCCCTCTCCTGGATAGTAGAATGGACCAAAGCTTCATTACCATAAGGTTTGAGTCCTTGGTGTTTTGTCATTATAGGCATACCTTGGAGATTCTGCATGTTCAATTCTAGACCACCACAATAAAGCAAATATTGCAGTGAAGTGAGTCACATGAATTTTTTGGTTTTCCAGTGCATATAAAAGTTATGTTTACACTACACTGTAGTGTGTGTACAATAACATTATGTCAATTTATTGCTAAAAATTGCTAGCCATCATGCGGGTGATGGTGGCACAGTGGCAGAGTTCTCGCCTGACATGCCAGAGTCCCAGGTTCGATTCCCAGTGCCTGCCTATGCAAAAAAAAAAAGGCAACTGCCCAGGTCAAAAAATTACTAGCCATCACCTGAACCTTCAGCGAGTCATAATCTTTTTGCATCTCACCCAGTGAGGTGGGTCTTGCCACCCTGATCAAGGTGGTGATTGCTGATGGTTGAGGTAGCTGTGGCCACATCTTAAAATAAGACAGCAGTGAATTTTGCCATATCAGTTGGCTCTTCTTTTCACCAAAGATAGATCTCTGTAACATGCAATGCTATTGAATAGCATTTACCCACAGTAGAACTTTTTAGAAAATGAATCATTCCTCTAAAAGCCTACTGCTGCTTTATCAACTAAGTTAATATAGTATTCTAAATCCTTTGTTGTCATTGCAACAGTGTTCACAACTTCTACGCCAGGAGCAGATCCATCTCAAGAAACGACTTTCTTTGCTCATCCACGAGAACCAACTACTTATCTATTCAAGTTTTATCATGAGATTGCACTAATTCAGTCACATCTTAAGGCCCCACTTCTAATTCTAGTTCTCTTGCTATTTCTACTACATTTGCAGTGACTTCCTCCACTGAAGTCTAGAACCACTCAGAGTTATCCATGAGGGTTCAAATCAACTTCTTTCAAACTTCTGTAATTGTTGATATTTTGGCCTCTTCCCATGAATCACAGATATTCTTAATGGCATCTAGAATAGTGAACACTTTTCAGAAGGTTTTCAGTTGATTTTGTCTGGCTCCACCAGAGGTATCACTATCTGTGGCAGCTATAGACTTACAAAATGCATTTCTTAAATAATAGACTTGAAAGTCAAAATTACTCCTTGATCCATGGACTGCGGAATTGATGTTGTGCTAGCAGACATGAAAACAACATTAATCTAGTTGTACATTTCCATCAGAGCTGTTGGGTGACCTGGTGCATTTTCAATGAACAGTAATAATTTAAAAGGGAATCTTTTTTTCTGAGCGGTAGTTCTCAACAGTGGGCTTAAATATTCAGTAAACCTTGTTGTAAACATATGTGCTGTCATCCAGGCTTTGTTCCATTTGTAGAGTACAGGCAAAGTAGATTTAGCATAATTTTTAAAGACCCTGGAAATTTTGGCATGCATCAACTTAAAGTCACCAGCTGCAGTAGCCCCTAACAAGACAGCCAGCCTGTCCTTTGAAGCGTTGAAGCCAAGCATTGACTTCTCTCTAGCTCTGAAAATCTTACATGTCTTCTTCTGTTATAAAGTTGTTTTGTCTACATTGAAAATCTGTTTACTGTAGCCACCTTCATCAATTATTTTAGCTAGATATCTTGGATAACTTTTTGCAGCTTCTACATCAGCACTTGCTGCTTCACCTTGCAGTTTTATGTTACAGAGATGGCTTCTGTCCTTCACCCTCATGAACTACCTCTTTCCTTCTGCAGCTTCACCTCCCAGCTTTCATAGAATTCGAGAGTTAGGGCCTGGTTTTGATTAGGCTTTGATTAGGCCTTAGCTTAAGGGGAAGTTGTGATAGGTTTGCTCTTTTATCCAAAAAATCTTTCTCCATATCAGCAATTAGGTTGTTTCACTTTTTTGTCATTCGTGTATTCACTAGAACAGCACTTTTAATTTCTTTCAAGAACTTTTCCTTTGCATTCACATCTTGGCTAGGTAGTGCAAGAGGCATAGCTACTGGCCTTTCTCAGCTTTTGGCACACCTTTCTCACTAAGCTTCATCATTTCTAGTTTTTTATTTTTAATGAGAGGTGTGGAACTCTTCCTTTTACTTAAACAGTTAAAGGCTGTTGTAGCGTTATTAATTGGCCTAATTTCAATGTGGTTGTATGTCAGGGAATAAAGAGGCTTGAGGAGAGGGAGAGAGACTGGGGAATGGCCAGTTGGTGGAGCATTCAGAACATACAAAATTTATTGATTGAGTTCACTATCATATGGGCACAGTTTGTGGCGCCCCAAAACAATTACAGTAGTAAAATCAAAGATCACTGACCGCAGTTCACCATAACAAATATAATAATAATGACAAAGTTTGAAGAATTGCTAGAATTACCAAAATGTGACACAGAGGCCTGAAGTGAGCATGTGTTGTGGAAAAGTGGTACCAGTAGACTTGTTCCAGGCAGGGCTGTCTCAAATTTTCAATTAGTTAAAAATGCAATATCTGAAGTACAATAAAACAAGTATGCTTGTATTGAGTTGTTACATCAAAGACCCCAACCTTATGCTTCTCCTGTCCTCTTTATCTCCAGCTAGTACCTACCACCAAGGGAACCCAATTGAAAGCCAAGGGGCAAAAAGACTTGATGATACAATTCATATGTAAATTACCCTCCTGCCAGGAGAAGAAGGAAGGAAAGATGAAAATGAAGTAACAAATGAAAGAAAGCCAAGCATAGACCCTGTTTTGGAAGCCACATCTATTTACTCCATCCAATTTCCATACTGTCACGTTTCAAGATCAGTAACAGTTCTCCCTCTTTCCATTCTGCTTTGATTTGAAAATAATGAAAAAATTCTCCTTACTAACTGGAATGCAACAATGTGTCAAAAGGAACAGGAAAGGATATTTCCTGTCTTTATTGCATATTCATCAAGTGCTATGATTGACTTGCTGAGGCTTTGTATTCCTCTAGATTCAAGCTGAAGTTCATAACCTTTTGAGGGCTCAAACCCTTTTGTAAATCCAATGAAAGCAAGAATTTTATTTTTGAAGAAAAATGCTATATTCATGCACATAATAACAGTTAATATTGTTTATTTTGTCCTACTTTAGGTTCTTTCTTTTAAAAAAATGTTTTTTACTGTAAAATGTAACATATATACAAAGCAAAGAAAGAAAAAGCAATAACTTTCAAAGCACACTTCAACAAGTAGTTACAGAACAGATCCCAGAGTTTATCTTGTGTTACCATTCTACCATCTCAGATTTTTCCTTCTAGTTGCTCCAAAACATTGGAGCCTAGAAGGAATAGTAATATAGTGAGTCAACAGTCATACTTGTCTGTCATTTCCTATTTTCTCTTATACCTCTGCCTTCTTCCTTTATCTCTTTCCCAATCAATAGGGATTTTTAGGCAATGTCTCATTTTTACTTTTTCATGTTGAGAAGGGGTGTTGACACTAAAGGCTAAGGAGATATAATCAATTGATAATCTTGGAATGGCTCGTCCCTCTGGGTTTCAAGATTTATCTGACCTAGGAACCCTTTGGGAATTATAGGTTCCAGGAAAGTGAACTTAGTGCATGAAACCTTTATAGAGTTCAGTTCAAGCTCTAGGTATTCTTGAGTCAACATGAGTGATGTTGATTGGGGTTTAGCAAACCATGGCAATTAGCACTGTCTAAACTGAAGCCTGCGTAAGAGTAGCCTTCAGAACAATTTCTTGACTCTATTTGATCTCTCTTGGCCACTGATGCCTTATTTTATTACACTTCTTTTCCCCTTTTTGGTGCATTCTTTCATTTAATTCTCAAAATGACCATACGGACAAGGAAATGTGTTTATTCTTACTTTACAGATGAGGAAACCAAAGTTTAGAGAGGTTAAAGTAACTTGCCCAAGATGAGGGGAGAGCAAGAATGTAAGCATCTAGGTCTGTGTGATTCCTAAGCTCCAGCCTCAGGTTCTGTATTATTCTGCATAACAATTTTAAAGAGTCCACATGCAAGATTCATTTATCACATATCTAATGAAAGCATTTTATGTGCCATACAATGTGGTAGGGGCTAAGGGTACAGCAGGGGAGAAGATGGACTGTGCTTTTCCCTCATGGATTTTTTAGCCTAGTGGGAAAGGTGAACATTTAACAGTCGCCTTGATGTGCAGGTATAGACAGTGATGTTTGCTATAAAGGACAAGTGAAGGAGCCATGAGTGATGATAACTGATCCATTTTTCATTTGGGGACCTTGGAGAAGGCTGCTTTACCAAAGAGAAGGTTCTGCAGCTATCTGAAGGTGATTAGATTAGGAATTGAGGGGGGGATGAGCATTCTGCCAGAAAAAAACTTATACTGAAAGCCCTAAAAATAGGAAAGACCCCTAAAGTTCTAGACAAGAGACCCCACCTGATTTCAGTTACTTTCCATTTGTCATCATCTCAGTTCTGCCTTACAGTCTACTATGTGATGCTTATTTAGTTTTGATTCAGTCTGCTTAAATTTAGTCCCTATTATATGCAAAATCATTTAAGGAACTGAAGATGATTGATGAGTGAAAATAAAACTTGAAATTACTGTCATACAAACAATCATATTTGTCCATGAAGAAAACAAAGAGAATTTAGCAATTTCCTGAAATGTGTTGACCATTTCTATTAGTATGCATCTGCTTAATGTATTATTATAACTAAAAATAAGTTATGTCTTCAGTGATTATCATTCTCTCAGTATTTCTCATTGTTAAATCTGCCATGTATGTTCCTAAGAACATTAAAAAATCAAATGGAAACAAAATCTTGTTTTACAAGTGTGCAGGAGACTCTGAATTGCTTTAAATGGTTGCCGCATTAAAGCATTGCCAGGATGTGCCAAATATTAATAGGCCAGTCTGCACCTGTCCTCAGCTGTAACCATACGATAAAAAATAAATGCTGTTGGAATTTAGGGAAGTGTTGTAGCTTCCCAACATGCACTATCCCCCAGCCAGCTCTTGTTGAACGTCAAAAGCGCAGGAGTTTCTCTCTCATGGTGTGAATGGTAGAGTCTAGCTTTCTTCACTGCCCCTCTGAGCTCTGAGTGTCATTTCACAAGATCTGACAAAGATGACTGATTTAATAACTGTTGTTAATTGGTAATACTGGAAAGCTCAGTATGAATGTTTTCGTTGTTGCTGTTTTTTCTCCTTTTTAACATGTAAGGGCTTGCAGAGGAGGTAGATCTTGAGTGAAATTATAATTCTTCCCAAGCATAATACATTAAATGTTTTATGGAAAACTGGGGCCCACAAAATAATCTGAATAAATTTGTAATGCAAGAAGAGCTGAAATTTACAAAATGATTTACCATTTAGTTGTTATAAAATAAAATAACAAAAGATGTATTCACTATTTCACCCCTTCCTCTTGTCTACTAACTTTGCACATTAAAAGTCAATGTGAATGGGCAACGATGGCTCAGTGGCAGAATTCTTGCCTGCCATGCCAGAGACTGGGTTCGATTCCCAGAGCCTGCCCATGCGAAAAAGAAAGTCAATGTGCATTCATCGCTCCAATCCATTTAGGACATCTTCATTACTCAAGAAAAAAAAAAAGTCAGTGTGACCTTGAGAGTCACAAAGTCAGAAACCCAGCTAGAGAACCTAAGGAAATTTAACTTAGGTGTCCTGCTTCTAGAGACTCAAGCCTTTTACTTTGAGTGAAAATGGTTCATGTAATCCCTATGAGGATAGACACTATCTAGGGTCAAATAGACACTGAAAAGATACTTATTGAATGACTAGAAAGACAGAAATCATAGACTGATTTCATTTTGTTACTATGCTACTAAAAATTTTCCCAGTTTTATAAGAAGTCTGAGTAATGATGAAAATAAAATCTGCTTTTCCCATGGAATCCTCTCAGATTTAATTAAAAAAACGCTATGTTGTGAAAGAAAGCCCTAGAATGGGGAATCCAGAGACATGGGTTCTGAGCTCAGATCTACAACTTAGCCATTCTGTTACCTTAGACAATTTATTTATCCTCTCACCCACCCACCCCCCACACCCCCTTTTTGTCATTTATAAAACAAAGATTTTCTATGTGTCCTTCTTACTTACCATAGTTGGTGAGTGATTGTAAGAGGTAAAGGTTGCAAAAGTGCTTTGAGAATTGGAAAGCAGTAGCTGCCTTCCGGCTTAAGATGGGCAAAAGACCCATCCCCCCAGCCTCTAATTTTCACAGAATGTCTGCTGTTGTAATTGAGAGTTAAGAACAACAAATAATTATGATTATTAAATCATTAAATAGATGCTTTTCTTACTTTCTCATCTATTGTAAAATGACTGAAAAGAAATTCCTAAAATTACTGAACCTAGCTGCCTTGATCTTTGATAATGATTGTAGAACTATATAGAACGTTTATCTCGTGATTATAAAAACCTTTTGACTGGTGCCTTTTATACCCCCTTATCCCCGTTTTGTTTTGTTTTTGATTTTGGTTTTTTTGTATGCTGTATGGTAGGGGTCACATTTTATTCTTTTTCCATGTGTGTATCCCGTTATTGCAGCACCATTTCCATTTGTTAAATTTTTGTTTGTTTGTTTGCTTGTTTGTTTTTGGGAAGTACATGGGCCAAACCCGGGTCTCCCACATGGCAGTGGTAGTTCTACCACTGAACTACCCTTGCACCCTCTACCCCCTTATCCTGGTTTACAACTTAAGAGTATTATGATCACAAAGACAGCCCCTAATGCTTAATTAATAAAGGAGCTTGAGTCATCCAGAACTTACCCTCCCCATTTCCTAAACTATCTTACTAGACAAAGCTAGCATGTAATCAATCTGCGCAGTCTCAATAATTAGAGCATCTCTAACTTCATCATCTCAGAGCCATATACTCTTTATCCTAAAGCCTGCCCATCTTTTAATACTATAAAACTGTTCAGAGTTACTGCAGTTCTGGGAAACAAGTTTTTAGGCCACTAGGCCCTCTTATCTCTTGCTTCTCACTCAGCAATAAGCTCTTTGTTTGAAACCCTGATGTGTCAGGAATTGGTCAGTTGAGCACATTGGGCAGAAAACCCCACACTTTTGATGAGTATTGCTATCAGGTTTTTTCTATCTTTAGTATTTAATATTGTTCCCTAAAACAGAGTAATTATTTGTTGAAGATTAAAGGCATTCAATAAGTATTTAATAAATAAAATGAGAATAGTTTTACTAATTAAATTCCTTAGGTCTCTAAGCTGCTAAATCATATGTAAGAAGAATTCTGTTTTTATGATGCTATTTGCCACGTGTTCTAGTTCATGACTTACCTATGAACTTAACACCTGACATCTGCTTGACACCTCACAGGAAGAAGGAAGCAGGCAAGTTCGTTAATATGTCTTAGTTTTTTTTATGTCTTTTTGCACTTCCCCCAAGTTTTGGAAACATTAGAAGTAGCTTTTGTTTACTTTCCTTGGTAGTTCTCCTAATTTTTTGATTGTTTGTTTGGTAATATATTTACATGGTTCAAAATTTATAAGTTTCTAAGAAGGCACTGCCCTCCCCACTCTCTACGTGGGACATGACTCCCAAGGGTATAAATCTTCCTGGTAACGTGGGACAAAAATACTAGAATGAGCTGGGACTCAGCATCAAGGAATTGAGAAAACCTTCTAGACCAAAAGGGGAAAGAGAGAAATGAGACAAAATAAAGTGTCAATGGCCGAGAGATTTCAGAGTTGAGAGGTTATCCTGAAGATTACTCTTACGTGTTATATAGATATCGCCTTTTTAGTTAAGGTATATTGGAGAGGCTGGAGAGAAGTGCCTGAAAATGTAGAACTGTGTTCCAGTAGCCATGTTTCTTGAAGATGATTGTATAATGATACAGCTTTCACAGTGTGACTGTGATTGTGAAAGCCTTATGTCTGATGCTCCTTTTATCTACAGTATGGACAGATGAGTAAAACATATGGATTAAAAATAAATAAATAATAGGGGGAACAAATGTTAAAATAAATTTAATAGATTGAAATGCTAGTGATCAATGAAAGGGAGTAGTAAGAAGTATAGGAAAAAAATAGGGGAAACAGAGGCTAAAATAGATTGGGTAGATGGAGATACTAACAGTCAGTGAAAAGGAGGGGTGTAAGGGGTATGGTATGTATGAGTTTTTTCCTTTTTTCTTTTTATTTACTTTTCTGAATTGATGCAAATGTTCTAAGAAATGATCATGGTGATGAATATACAACTATGTGATGATATTGTGAGTTATTGGTTATATACCAAGAATGAAATGATCATATGGTAAGAATGTTCATGTTTGTATATTGTTATGTTTAAAAAAAATTTTTTTTTAATTTTTATAAATCTCCCCTCCTCGTGTTTCACTCCCTGTAAGCAACTCATCCTAATCTAGACAGCCCTGTCTCAGGTGTTGATTCCCTAAAGAGATTTTGAATATCTTTTGCTGAAAGACAGGGCCCTTGGGTAAGTAGCCAGCTGGGAAAAGCTGGGAAAGGAGTATGGTAAAGGATACTGTGTAGAAATCTAAGCAAATGGCTCTCATTTCTGTCCACAGTATGTTTCCTCTCGCTTTTTAATGTAAAATTTATAAAATAATCTGAATTTCCTTGAGAGAATAATAAGAAATCTTTCACAGACATGATGCAAACATTTTACAATTCCAAGAGTGAGCAGATTTGGCCTAAGTTTCCAATCTTCTTTCTGTAGTTTCAGTCAAACTCATGAAGTAATTAAACAACCTCCCCACCCCCCACATACACACTCCCCAGTTCTTTTTCCACCCACTATCAAAGTCCACTCAGTCTCATCATTCTGAACAGGTGTAGAGGAAGAGCTTAAGTCAGTTGCGCATCATGCAAATAATCCCCTTTTGATATCTGTTCGGCATTATCATTTCCCAAAAAAAGATGGTTTACTAATATATGCGTTCCTAATTTTTAGATGTTGTATGAGTAGAGAAAATGAACAGCATGTAGCTTATATACTGTGTGGGGTAACTGTTATTTAAATTCAGCTTGGGCTGCTAAGCATCATAATAATACGGGAGCACTAGCTGGGATCCAGATTTGTTTTGTGTTTTTTTAATTGAGGAAAGGTCAGACTGTAGAGAACTAAGCCATCTGTCCAGCAAATTATTTTTAGGCTTTAATTACAAATAGTTTGAAATATAATTTAACACATAGAGTAGAATATCATTTTTTGCAAAATTGATATCTTTAGGAATGTCTTCCACAGTATCATTTTAGTATTGTGATTCCAATTTGGTAGCACACATCTTTGTACTAATGTTTTGCAGAATTAATTAGTTCATTAAAAGCAACAATTAAAAACTGGCATGTCAATAACGCATTGCACTTCTTTAGAAGGCTCTTGCTTCTAAGAGGCATTGAGCTTCTAGTAAAACAGATGCAGGGATTTTGTGAATGCATATTAAGCTGTAAGACTTTAAAAGATCTCTGCTTCTTTCTTTGAGGTTTGTTATTTGGTGCTCTCTGATTGCTGTTGTTAGTGACTTTTGATGGAAAATGTAATGAACTCTCCAATACTTCAAAATTTGTCTACTAAAAAGAACTTAGCATTTTAGTTTTTCATTACTGCCTAATTTGGGTCTATATGACTTACTTTTAATAGAGTGTATACTCATTCAGCAAATATTTAAGGTATACCTGCTTGGAGGCCAGGCACTCATGACAAGAGGCCAGGGATTCCACAATGAAGGAGGCAGTTATACAGTCCCTTAGAGAGTTCTGTTGGGGAAATAGATGTTAAATAAATGATTTCTTGGATAATTGTTTAATTACAAATGTGACAGGAGCCATGAAGAGTATTAAAAAGTACCATAAGAAGTAGAATGGGGTACACTGAATGATCCGAGTAGAGTGTATCAGGGAAATGTTATTTAAGCTGCAAACCTGAATACTTGGAAGCATGAGTAGGAATTACCTGGGCTTGGGGATGGAAGTAGTTGTGAGAAAAATATTCCTGGCAGAGGATGCAGAATGTACACAGTGTGCAAGACAGGGCAAGCCTGCTTAGAGACATGGAAGGAGACCACATGTATCTAGACAGTAGTTCCTTGGCTCTGTTAGGGCTGGAGACTTGAGTTCACCATCAAACTCTGCCATGGATAGAGTAACATAGTAAGTAGGGTGCTGATGTGTGGGACTCTATCTTCCATTTTATGCAAGAAATGTCTGTACAATTTGGGTGATATGACTTTGGAGAGCAAAGATGATTTCTTACAATCAGATGACCACTAAGGTCATGGAAGCAGGTCCTTGACTTTTGTTGGATTTGTTATCAGTAGGAAGTAGTTGTTTAAAAACAAAAACATGAAAACTAACCTTAGTCTCCATCATGGAAGTATGAATATTTGATTATCAGAACTGTTATTTACTGTACAGTTTCAGTTATCTTCTAAGCAGCCACAAATACATATATATCTATTTTTTCCCCTAAAATCTTTGTTGTAAAATAAAATTTACAGTTCAAAAAGAAATAAAGAAGAAAGCCAAATACCACAGTTGTAGAAGAGTTCTATAGCAGGGTTTCTTATCTTGGTGTCCACAAGTGGACTTTGAGACGTCTATGAATGGCAGAAAATTGGATGTAAAATTTTGTCCATATATGTATTTTAGCTTTCACCATATTCTCAAAAGAGAGCTATGACTCAAGAAATTTCAAAACACACTGATAGAAGAAATTTAAAAACCTGATAAATCTGTTATGTATTGCAGAAAGCCTTTAAGTTTTGGAGGAAATATTTGTGTGTAATTCCACAAGGCTGAAGTGGGGCAATTGGGTAGAGATACTAAGCCGGTTTGAAACACCCTGGTGGTCCAGCAGTATAAAGGGCTGCCTTGTGAGGTAGTAAATCAATTCTCAGGCCAAACTACTTATAGAATATCAGAAGACAAGGTTTACAGGACTTCAGAAATCAGAGTTAGAAATCTGAGAATGGTGTAATAGTTTCTGATGCAGCAGATATGTTGAGATATTTCAAGCTGAATCTCCATCCTAAGGAAGCCATTAGAAACTTCAGGAAGAGTCGGTTGAATTGCACTGGAAAAAAATTGGATCAGGAAACATTGAGAGTATGACTGTAACTGGGAAATAGTATAGGGAAATAGGATTCTCTGGTTGCCTAAGAGTTAATTTTTCTGCTGGAAAATATTGAGGTTAGGAATTTGCACTATGATTTGAACCGGTGATTTCTAGGAGTTTGTATGTCTGGCCCAGTTCTTGGACCATCTAGCCAGCGCATCAGCCTAGTACTTCAGGAAGTAGAACCAAGCAGCCCTCTGTTTTTGAAGGGCCTCTGTAATGTAAATAGGAACAGCAATCTTTCCAAGTTATTACCCTGTTAACAGGTTGACAGATATGTGCAAATTGTGACTCACTGCTCAATTTGGCAGTAAATTAATGTCTTTCAGCACTGCGTCTGCTCAAGTGTAAACTAGTCACCACTGCTGTATTACTGCATGTTTCCCTATATTAAAAAGGTAAAAATTAAAGTAATTTGATCCTGCCACAGAACGGAATATAACATATGGTAGAAGCGTAGGAGGAGAGCATACTGTTCCTACCTGTCCTTAGCCCTGCAATAAGAGTTGAGTGAACGCACATTGCAGAGCTGTGTGCAGATTCTGGTGGCACATACTGTCTTGGAAGGCAACATTCTGAGAATTACTGCCAAAGAGGTGGTATGACAAAGACTGCTTCAGCAAACTAACCCCCCACCCTAACAAAAGGAAAGTGTCATTTTGTTTCCAGATTTTTCATTTGAGGTTCTGAGCTTTCCTTATTTCTGTCAAGTCACTATTGGTGGTATTGCATTTTATAGGTTGAGTCTATTTAAAAATGAAATGTTTTGATTTTTGCTTCTTGAAATTTCGACATTGTTTTCCTCATTTAAAGATGCAGCTGACTTTTTTCTCTTTTTTGGCAAATACATAATGTCACCTGTAAAAAAGAAATTTGCATCTCCTTTATGTTAGGCATTCAAATGAAAAAGTCTTCTTAAAATTTGTTTGTGCTTAGTAGAATTGTTTTTTTGAGTTTGCTAAACTTTATCTAAGACCACAGGTTGAGGAAACAACAACAAAACCCATTCCAGACCTCTCTCCTTCCCTATGCTGGCTGCATATTTTTCCTAGGAACTATTTTCCTCCTGCCACTACCTTCCCTTGCAAGTTTTAAGAGCTCATAAATAAAGGAATCTAGAAATGGCAAAGAATATTTGTTGTTTGTCCTTTTAGCACTCTGCCCCTTACTGTAACCAAACAAAAGGAGGTAGTTGTCATGGAATTCTGTAAATCTGCACACTGAGCTTGATTTCTGGCTTTTAGCATGACCTGTGATCATCACTTAACCTGCCTATTTTTCTAACTGATTAAAGAGGCTAGTTTTTCAGAAAGAATTTGGAAGGCTTCAAGGTGAAAGATGCAAGAGAGAGCATATTATGTTACTTTTGTACTGAAGTTCTGCATATTCATTTGCATTCTAGTGTTCAGAACTATGATGGCTATTGATTGAGAATCAGTTCAGAAGACATTGCTTACCCTCCTGATTAGCATATATTTAGCCATGACCTCCATTCACTTGAGACAGGGGATTTTTATTTCCTGCTGAGTCTGAATTAACTGGATTTAAATCACGCAGATAGATTTAGAGAAGAAATGTGTAAATGAAGAAGTGTTTCCAGTAACTTGGTTTAAGTTTTTGGCATGAAGTTTGTCATGTGTCTTCTGCCATTTCAAGAAACGTCAGGCAGTGATGAAAAATGAATTAGTTTCTTCTTTTCCTCATCTTTTTACCTCTTGTAGTATTTAAGCTTAGAACCAAGGCTGTGTATCTGTAAGCTGTGAATCTGGAAGAATACCACAGGACGTGATATGTCATTTCTTGGTCAGTCTGTCCTTGGCCCTTCAGGAAAGATTGTTTTTTTGTACCATTTTAAAAAGCAGCAAAATGGGACTTTTAAGAAATGCCTCTTGTTCATTCTGTGCAGGTTTGCTTTTTTTATGCCGTATCTCCATGCTATGGTCCTTTCTGGAGATGGAAGGTAACTGTTCGGTACTGAGCTTCTAATAACCACTTCGTACTTGAGGAATATCAAAGTCTCCCTTCAGCTTTCTTTTCCCCAGGGTAAATGTCCTTCAGTTCACCTCCAACTCTTCTCTTAGCGTCTCACCATCATTGTTATTTGCCACTGGTTTTCCCACAGTTTTTCCCCTTCCCTCTTCAGCTGTTTAAAATTGAACATAACATTCTCTAACAAAAAACTGATAGGTTAAGCAATAAGATTACATTATAACTTTCATGGCAGATTTGGCATTATATTATCTGCTATCTCTTGTGAGTTTTCTGACTAAAATCTATTGTGACTAGAGAGCTAATCTCCCTCTTCCTCCCAAGAAAACATACCTTTTATGTGTCTCAGGTTTAATAGACATGTAATTTAATTTGTCATATCCAAATGGAATGCTCTTTAATAGATATATATCTTTTCAAATGGAAAATACCTAACAAATAGTTTTGCATCTCAACTTTTATGGTTTACACATTCCCATTTTCTCCAGTATGATTGGATGGTGAGCACCAGTGCTTGTCTGATTTTACTGTAAAAGGATCTGGAGCCAGACATAACTCTTTTTATGCAGTCAGTTGGCTTCTTCACAAGGTACCTCCATTGTGGGGAGAATTCATCCTGCTAAGAGAGGGCATCTTTGAGAATAGTCCCATAGATGCCCTCTGTGGCATACTGTGTTTTAATAACACAGTAGTAATCATTTTTTAATAGTAACCTAATGTGAGTACCTTATATGTGCTGGGCACCATGCTAAGTGCATCAAATCAAATATTATCTCAGTTAATATTAAGAGGATTCTCCCTTGACCAATGTTCCCAAGAAAATATTAGAACTGATAGATTGCCTGATATGTTTAACTCTCATGAGAGAAGTTTTAGAGTCAGTTAGAGAGTTTGAGGATAAAACTGTAATGGGGGATGATGTTATCAAGATGGCACTATAAGATATCCCCAGGATGCCTTAGAGACAGCTAAATAAAAGGGCAGATACAACTTGCTGAGACCTTCAACATGGATAAACCTTGAAGTCATTATGTTGAATGAAATGAGCTAGACACAGAGGGACAAACACTGTATGATCTCACTTATATGAAATAAACAGAAACTACACTTAAGAAATAAGTGAATAATGTCAGGATAATAGGCAGAGTAAAATCAGAAACCTGAATGCAGGTTACCAGGGTCTAGGAAGAGGAGAGGAATAGGGAGTTAATGTTTAATTGGTTCAGAGTTTCTGTCTATGGTGATGGAAAAGTTTTAACAATGGATGATAGTGATGGAGGCACAACTTTGTGAATATATTTAACACCACCGAATTGTTATTTGAAAAGGTATAAAGAAAGGGAAATTTTAGTTTGTATATAAGTTACCACACACAAAAAACAAAACATAGAATTATATATCACAAAGAGTGAACCCTAATGTAACAGTGGCTGAAGTTGATAGTATAATTATAATAATGTTTCATCAATTATAACAAAAATGCCATACTAATGCAAAATTTTAATAATGCTGAAAACTGTGGGTGTAAGGGGGTATATGGGAACTCTGTACTTCTGAATGATTTTTCTGCAAACCTATACCTGCTCTAATAAATAAAATGAGAAAAACTGGAATAGGTATATAGACAATGAATCGAATGAAAATCAGGGCAAAACAGAAGTCCAGGAAAAACAGAAAGCTGTACAAGTAAATAAACATACTCTTGAACCAGTATGTGGCTCAGCTATTTAAAATGCATGCATAGACTTTAGAATGTAAACACCAGATATTTACAAATAAAAGCAGAAATTGTGAATAACTTGAATTAGTTACAGAGTTCAACCAGGAAAACAAACTTCTTCGGGTATTTAAAACAGAAGGAATTTAGTCCTGGGTGGTGGTTATTCAAGGGATTGAGAAACCAAACAAAAGACAGTAAAGCAACCCATAGTTTAGCAACAACTGAAAGCTGTTGCCATCCCTAACCTAGAAGTACAAAAGGAGGAAGCTGTTTTATTTGGAGACCAGTGGCTAGTAAGATGAAAAAACTAAATTCTCATATCGTATAGGAAAAAAAACAATGGGTTATGCCTAAAATGAAAAATCATGAACTAGCATTAAAAACACAGTATTTAGAAATATGGAGGTAAATAGCATAAGAAGGTCTAAAAAACGGTAATTTCTGGGAAGCCAAGAGGAGGAATAGGATTTAGTGGGTTTTGTTTAAAAAAAAAAATGCCTTATAGCTATTTAAAAATGTATTGCATTGATAAAAATTAAATTTTTAAAAGAGAAGTCTTCAACAAACTTTAGATTTTCTTTGAATAGGACTCTAGTTCATACAAGTATGTTTCTTTTTTTCCATTTAGGTATGTTGATGATGTAATTAGCCGCATTGACAGGATGTTTCCTGAAATGTCAATCCACTTATCCAGACCCAATGGAACATCAGCAATGCTTCTGGTAAGATCTGCTTGACTATTTGTAGAGACCTATGGAAGGAAATTGTCCTCAAGTTTAACTCTCTGGTACTGTTTTGTAGGATGTAAAATGGAAATTAAATCCCAGTATGATAGTTAATAGCATATTTCTTTTTATTGGTTTTCTGTAGGCCAGAAAGTCTGTATGTTGATACCTTGCCTTTGAACCAAATTGCAAACCCTATCTAAGTGTTAACCAGAGCTATGAGTTAGTTCATAGTACAAACTTCTAAACACTGTTTTGGTGAATCTGTTTTATATTGTCCCAAAAAGATACAATAAACATTAGTAGTGCTCAGCTATTGTGCCCTGCCAAAGAGAACATCCCCTTAAAACAGAACCAGGTTCTGTGGATATCAACTATAAAATCCATTATATAGGGTGGGCCACAGTGGCTCAGTAGGCAGAATTCTCACTTGCCATGCCAGAGAACCGGGTTCAACTCCCAGTGCCTGCCCATGAAAAAAAAGATCTATTATATATTTGTAAAAAGCTTTCTGAAACCTCATCATTGATGACTTGTGTTTCTGGTTCTGTTATTACTGGTTTTGGTTTGCTATGAGCAGTCTTGCCATTGATGCATGTGCTTGTATAAATTCACCAAAGAAAGTTACAATTTGGAAATATGCTGGAATATAAATACTAAATTATATTATTAATTAGAAATGTATTGAGCCTTCAGTGATAGATGCTTTTCTAATGGTCTCTGTAATAACATGTATTTGAAGAACATTTATGAATATAGATATCAAGAAGCTACCACGTTTTACAGAAAGGAAAACATTTAATAAGAGCAATGATTTTTCATGGGGAACAGAGAGATGAAATTCAGGACTGAGTGTTTTTACATCTAGCCAATATCTGCTGCTTTAGGGCCTAATGTGAACTTGCCAGAGTTTAGCATTTTGCTTTTGTAAAATCTTATAAATAGCCAGTTTCCCAGGTTGAGTTACTATTCACTGAAGCCATTCATTTTAGAAGAGTAGACTTGTGTGTATGTGTGTGTATTTCTCTTGAAAAAGATTTGGGCCTGTTAAATGTAATATTCATTGTGAGGAAAAAATTAGTGAAGTTCATCTGGTTACATTTTCTTAATTTTAAAATTATTTTGGTAAAAAATGAAGAGAATGAGAGTATGTTTAATACAAAAAAGCAAACATCATTCTTTATATAGGATGTATCTGTATACAAGATATGAAATATTTGTCTGAATTAAACATATAAATTGTCTAAATTTAAGATCCTTGGGTCCCAGCAGCCAAAACATAAATCCTGCTTTCAGCATACTTGAAAGAGACCTATCAGTGAATGAAGATAAAGTTGAAGCGTGCTCAGTGAAATAGGTTTGTTCAAATTATTTCTGGGTCATTGAGTTCCCATTTCATGATGAAGGTAGGAATTTGGCATTGAAGGTAATAAGCAGAGGAAAGAGGATTATAGGTAAACAGGTCTATGATATTAAGAGTTACTTCTGCCTGAGAAAGCAGGCTTTTATTTCACAATGACCTGCACCCCCCAGTCTGCTTTCTCATGGAGCTTCTGTTTTAACAGACTAATGAGAGAGTCTAAAGGCTCAATACTATTGAAGAATCCCATTTTATATATACCGTTTTTACACCCATGAGTGACTAATTCACGTCCATAGCCATAGACCTTACTTTCTACAGGTGACACAGGGATTCACATGGGGGTGGTGCTTATTTATAAGGAAAATATTGGATGATCTGATTCAGAATCAAATTGCCAGGTGAATATTCATACTTTTAACAGAATTTCTTTATTAGACTTTTACTTTTAAAAATGGTACTTTTCTTAGATTATAGATTTCTAAGCTACTTGCTGCTGCCACGCCCATCTTCTCTGAGGTTGGAAGAAATTCTCACCTGGCAAGAGAGCGATCACCTCCCCTGCTGCCTTCGCTAGTAACCTGTTCCCTTTGACTTGGGAAAAAGTTGGGACCCATACTGTATGCAGCAGAGAAACACTCTGGGATGTTTAAGTACGAGATGAATGTGTTGTTTTCATGAGTTAATCTGGTGGTGTTGTGGAAGGCTTTGGAAGGGGAATGAGACTGATGGGGAAAAACCAGTTTGGATACTATTGAAGCAAGCCACATTTGAGCATGCCAAATGTACCTTTGCTTTTTGTAAAAGTCATTTTCTCCTGAATCAGTTAGGCTTCCTTCAATGCAATCAACAGAAACTTACTCTGATTAATTTAGGCAATCTAAATTAATCTAGCTTCATTAAAAAGCAAACAAAACCAAAACAGTTTTGTTGCTTTTTAATGCTAGATGGTCATGCACTCACTCAAAGATAGAACTGGCCTGCCAGAAGGGACAAAATTGGGGTAGTTCCAGGGATATCAGGAGTAAGAGTAAGTCAATGATCCTTTTGCAGCCCTGTGGCCAAAATGATTTGGCATCAACTGCCTTCCATCTCTTTGTCTGTGTTCATACATTCTAGGGAGCAGTCTCGCTAGCCTAACCTGGGGTTGTCTTCCCGTATGGACAGATATGAGGTCATGTATTTGCAGCCCACAGAACTACGTAGGGTGGAGAGGGAATAATTCCACAGACGAAGTGGGATGGAGCTGGAGAAAGCAACAGTCTACATGATAAAATAAATGCCCTGTGTTCAGAGCTTTGTGGCTTACACAGCAGTAATCTCATTTGATTCTCACAGTGACCTTCAGAGTAGACAGACCCAATTGTTTTTAAGAAAACTGAGACCCAGAGAAGTGCAATTGTTTCTACAGGGTTATGTAGCTAGAACACTTGCTCCCAAGCCTCCAGGATACTTTCCTCCTCCCATCTCTGATTATAGGTCATGCTATTGACAAGTGAATTTGAACCATCAGGCACTGGACTAGTCATTTTCTCTTTAAAAATTTTTGTTATATACTTTTATATACATAAAGGAATTATGTAATATATATGTTATAAAGCATGATGATAAACCCGTGAACATACCACCAACTTTAAAAAGTATAACATACCAATTCATGCTTCTTCCCAAGCCCTGCCTGTCCAAACAAGGGCCACCATCTTGCTATCATTCCCTTCT
>PVIY010012940.1:21383-60595 GCA_004026745.1 Myrmecophaga tridactyla
TTAACAACAAACAAAGCATTAAGATATCATTCCATGCTACATATATAATCAGTAATTCTTCATATCATCACATAGTTGCATATTCATCATTTCTTGGAACATTTGCATCGATTTAGAAAAAGAAATAAAAAGACAACAGAAAAAGAAATAAAACGATAACAGAGAAAAAAAGATTATACATACCATACCCCTTACCCCTTGCTTTCATTTATCACTAACATTTCAAACTAAATTTATTTTAACATTTGTTCCCCCTGTTATTTATTTTTATTCCATATGTTCTACTCCTCTGTTGATATGGTAGATAAAAGGAGCATCAGACACAAGGTTTTCACATTCACAGAGTCTCATTGTGAAAGCTATATCATTGTTCAATCATCATCAAGAAACATGGCTACTGGAACACAGCTCTACATTTTCAGGCAGTTCCCTCCAGCCTCTCCACTTCATCTTTTTTTTTTTTTTTTTTAAACTTTTTATTAATTAAAAAACTTAACAAAAGAACATTAATATATCATTCCATTCTTGAACTGAAACTCTTAACCCTTTAGGCAGTAACTCCCCATTTGCCCTCCCCTCAGCCCTTGCTAAACTCTAATCTACTCTCTGTTTGTGTGAATTTGGTAATTCTAGATATTTCATATAAGTGGAATCAGGCAATATTTATCCTTTTGTATCTGGTTTATTTCACTTAGCATAATGTTTTCTAGGTTCATGCATGTTATAACATGTATCAGAACTTGTGTCAGTTTCCTGGCTGCTAAATCAGATAGCATGCAATGGTTGGTTTAAACAGTGGAAATTTATTGACTCACGTTTGAGGCTAGGGGAAGTCCAAAATGGAAGCATCATCAAAGCAACACTTTCTCCCAGAAGACTGTGACATTCTGGGGCTGGCTATCAGCAATCCTAAGCCTTGGCTTTTCACATGGCAGTACACATGGCAGTCTCTCCACATGGCTTCTCTGAGCTCCATTGACCTCTATCTTCTGGCTGCTCCTCACTATGTCTGTCTCTGTCTCTCTCACTCTCTGTCTCTCTGTCTGTCTGTCTCTCTCTCTCTCACTCACTTTTCCTCTGTGGCTTTCTCTATAAGGCCTTCAGTAATAGGATTAAGATGCATCCTAATTCAGTTAGGCCACACTGTAATTGAAGTAGTTTCATCAAAAGGTCCTACTTAAAATGGCTCCTACCCACAGAAATGGATTAACTTTAAGGACATATTTTTCTGGAGTATATAGCTCTAAGCCACCACAGAACTTCATTCCTTTTATGGCTGAATAGTATTCCATCCTACAGATCCCTATATTTTGTTTATTCATCCCTATGTCAATGGACATCTGGGTTGTTTCCACCTTTTGGCTGTTGTGAATAATGCTGCTATGAACATTGGTCTACATGTATCACTTTGAGTCCCTGTTTTCAATGTTTTGGAGTACATGCCTAAGAGTGAAATTTCTGGGTCATATGGGAATTATGTATTTAACTTTTTGAAGAACTGCCAAATTCTTTTCCACAATGGCTACACCATTTTCTAGTCCCATCAGCTGTGTATTAGAGTTCTAGTTTTTCCACATCCTCATCAATACTTATTTTCCTTTCCTTAATTAATAGCTATCCTTGTATGTGTGAAGTGATACCTCTTTATAGTTTTGATTCGTATTTTCCTAATGGCTAATGTTGTTGAACATCTTTTCAAGTTTTTAATTAGCCATTTGTATAACTTCTTTCAAGTTCTTTGTCCATTTTTTATTGGGTTATTAATATTTTTGTTGTTGAGTTGTAGGATATTATATACTTTGGATATTAAACTTTCATCAGATAAAAAGTTTCCAAATGTTTTCTCCCATTCGGTAGGTTCTTTCTTTATAATGTGTTTTGATAAATAAGTTTCTAATTTTGATGACATCCAGTTTATCTTTTTTTTTTTACTTTTCTTGCTCATACTTTGGATATAAACCCTAAGAAACCATTGACAATGTTTCCCTGTTTTATTTTAGGATGTTTTAATTAACTGTTATATTTAGGTCTTTGATCCATGTCAAGTTAATTTTGGTATGGTATGAGGTAGGGAGGGATCTGTGCTGATTTGAAGCTGTTATGTACACCAGAAAATGTCATATTCCTTTGATCCATTCCTGTGGTTGCAGACCTATTGTGGGTGGAACTTTAAATTCAATTGAGATGCGACCCAGCTAATTCAAGGTGGGTCTTACTCCCTTTACTAGAGTCATTTGTTAGAGGATAAAAAGACAGAGAAACCCCAGAAGAGAGAGAGAGAGAGAGAGAAACATCCCAGGGATGTTAAGAGAGGACCCACAGAAGCTCAGAGAGAAAGCCCTGAGAACAGGAGCTGAAAGCAATGACTTCTGGGAGCAAAGGGCCAGCAGACGCTAGCCATCTGCCTTCCCATGTGACTGAGGAACTCCGAATGCCAGCAGCCTTTCTTCAGAGAAGGTTTCTTTCTCTTGATGCCTTAATCTGGACATTTTCACTGTCTTAGAATTGCAAATTTGTAAACTAATAAATCCTCATTGTAGATGAGCGTCAGCAAAGCTGTTTTTACTCAATTTATAAATAGCTTTTTAGAGAAAATTAACAATTGACTTGTTCAGAAACCAACCATTTTGTATTTTTGTACTATCCTTTAATATGTTTTTCTGTAAATGCATGTGTGGAAGATCAGCCTTAGCCCTGGAAATCATTGTCCTTTGTAGGTGTGTCTTTGTAGCCCAGCCTGTGGTCATGCTCTGAGTCCTGGACCCCAAGAAACCCAGAGACCTGCTAGCTTTTCCCAGTTCCTATTTCTTGTTTTTGAGAGTCCCTTTTTGAATGGTTTTCTGTTGGGAGGCAGATAGTGATAATTTTATATGCATACTTTCTCACCTACTTGTCATTTCTCTCATTTTGTATAATGCACATTTTTCCATGCATTGTATATAAGAATGAAAGAAATTTCATATCCTAAGGACAGGATGATGGACAGGGTGAGCCCCGAGACCGAGTCCCTCACTTATCCCCTCACTTTTCCTCCTACTAGACAAGTTTCTTCAGCCTTTCTCTGTGATGCCAGATGGTGTAAGCGGATGCTGGTTCTGCATTTCATTTTACCACAGTAGGTGAGGTTGAGAAAGTGTTTAATATGAGGATGAGGATGGTTGCTTTGTATTTTGTTGTGCTCAGACAAAAAGTAAAATGAGGTAAAAATATACTAGTTATGAAGGTGCAGTACTTCACAAATTATCTGGTTTCTTTGTCCTTTTACCAATGAATTGTGAATGGTTAAAAGTTCTATGTTTAAGAGCTTTGGCCAGCGTGTTTACCAAGAAAAAGTGTTCCATGACTATAAAATATCTCCATACAAGGTCAGTTATTTGAGTTATTTTGGCATTTATTAAACATGCTAGAGAAAACTAAAAATGAAAAACTGCAAGTTGTTACTATAAGCCCTATCTGTGTTTGAATAAAAGTCTCACTTAGGAAAAAAGAAAGTCCTACTCAGGGCAGACTGCACCTGATTATTGTTCAGGGGACTGGGACCCAAGTTACACTTATAAATCCCTTTCTCGTTTTTTTGTTTGTTTTGTTTGTTTTCTGTGAGCAGGCACCATGAAACAAACCCAAGTCTCTGGCATGACAGGCGAGAATTCTGCCACTGAGCCACCGTAGCCTGCCCCCCTTTCTATTTTATTGCCTGAATAGAAATATATAGTTTTGCTAATATTTCATTGCTCTTTTACTAAGAGGTCATCTCTACACATAGAAATGTATTTTGAAAACACTTACTTTACACAGCAGTTTTGTATCCATTAAAGCAAAACTTTATTTTATCAATAAAGCACTCTTGTTTAGCTATTTTAAAAATAAATAAATAAATCCTCATTGTAGTAGCCAACCCATTTCTAGTATATTGCGTTCTGGCAGCTTTAGCAAACTGAAACAGGGTCCAGTTCATTCTTTTGCATGTGAATATCCAATTTTCCAAGCACCGTTTGTTAAAGAGACTGTTCTTTCCCCACTGATAGAATTAGTAGCCTTGTCAAAAACCAATTGGCCATAGATGTGTGGGTTTATTTCTGAACTCTAGATTCTATTTCATTTATCTGTCTGTCTTATGTGAGTACTACACTGTTTTGATTATTGTCACTTTGTAATAAATTTTGAAATCAGCAAGTGTGAGTCTTCCAACTTCATTCTTTGTCAACATGGTTTTGGAACTGTTCATGGCCCCTTACCATTCCATTTGAATTTGATAATTGGCTTTTCCATTTCTGCAAAGAAGGCCGTTGGAATTTTGATCAGGATTGTGTTGAATTTATACGTTTTTGGTGTAGTATTGATATCTTAGCAATATTAAGTCTCCAATCCATGAACCCAGGACATCTTTCCATGTCTTTGCATTTATTTAGGTCTTCTTTAATTTCAGCAATGTTTTATGTTTTTCAATGTACAAGTCTTTTGCAATTTTTGTTAAATTTATTCCTATGTATTTGATTCTTTTAGATGCTGTTATAAATAGAATTGTTTTCTTGATTTCCTTTCAGATTATTCATTCCTGATACTTTGCTGAATTTGTTATATTATCTCTGATAGCTTTTTTGTGTGTTCTTTGGGATTTTTTCAATGTAGAATTATTTCATCTGTGAATAGAGATTGTTTTCTTTCTTCCTTTCCAATTTGGGTGCCTTTTATTTCTTTTTCTTGCCTAAATGCTCTGGCTAAACTTCTAGTACAGTGTTGAATAGCAGTGGATGTACAGTGTTGAATAGCAGTGGATTCTCTTCCTTTTTTAGATGTAGTTTTGCCACATGCGTATGTATCCCTGAACAATGTATTATTTAGTTTTGATGGTTTTTAGGTTTTATAAAAATGGTGTCATACTCTGCAGATTATATCTGAGATGTATCCATGCTGGTTGTATTCATTGTGTAATGATTTTCATTTTTATGTAATAATCCATTCTGTGACCTTACATACTTTATTCTTTCTCTTATCATATATGTTTGGATTGTTTCTGATTTTGCTCTTTAAATAAAGTTGAGATGGGCATTCTTATACATGCATTTTTTTTTTTACTTTGGCCCAAGCCGTGGACCCAATGCAGATCCCTATCTGGCAGATGGAGTGAAGTGTTGGAAACAGTATGAGCAGATGGGTTTTTTTTTCATTGTTTGTGCACATGTATGGGAAAACAGTATAGTCATTAGAACTCCAGAACAATCCATGAACAAAAGGATCCTTTTTTTGGTTTTCTCTTTATTCAGTCACTGGCAAGAAACATCAGAATGCCTTAAATGTATAGTGAGCTGTAATTGAGAGCCTCAGTCCATCATCAACAGTTTCTTCACAGTGTAGAAGGGGGAAAGAGAAAATGGCAGCTACCAAAATGGTATTTTTTGTGGCTTCTGTTTTAGGTAATGGGGGTCAGTTTAGCTTATTAAAGCCAGATCACTTTTCTTGTTGGCCAGGAGACACCAGGGCTTCAGAGCACATCAGGAACTTTAGGCTTAGTTACCTTCCAGTCAGGAACTGGGTTTGACTTGTATATTCTGTTCCTGCACGTGGACTGACGGATACTGCATGCATAGGAAGTGGGGTGAGATGAGGAAAGGGATGACAAATATGTGTTCAATAAATATTTGCTGAATAAATGCATGGATGACTGAAAGAAAATGCTCTTTCATTTTTATATTTATCAGTTTATCCATATTGGTTGTAATGGGGACCTCCTCTTTTGTCACCCAAGGGAAAAGGAATAAACCATCCTGTTTCTATTCTTTGAAGATATGAGCTCAGTTATTCAAAAATGAATCTATAAATAAATAAATAAATTTAGCTATGTTGATATTTAGTTGCAGTTAATCTACCACCTAACAACCCATTATTAATTTTCTTCATACAGTCAAAATATTTTAAGAGCTTAACTGAGTCAAAAACTGGAAAAAGCAGCTGGCTTCTTTTAACATTTAAAGTATTAATCTACAATTTTTCACTAATCCATTAGTTATAAAAATGTAGGAAAAGAAGAAAAAAAATGAAGCTTCCATCATGGTATTTGACATTTTACAAGTTATTCTTTATTTATATGCTCTTTGATTTACAAGAGATAAAATTCATTCATCATCAGTCTTTTTTTTATCATTCTACGATATTTTTTATTAGAGCAGTTGTATATATATAGTAAAATCATGCAGAAAGCACAGAGTTTTCATGTATCACCTTCCCCCAACCCCACAGTTTTCCCTATTATTAACATTTTGCATTGGTGTGGTACCTTTGTTACAATTGATAAAATGCTATTTTAATAATTATATATGAACATTATGGTTCACTATTTGCGTTCTATGGGTTTTATTAAATTTTATTCTGGTAACATATATATAGTCTAAAATTCCCCATTTTAGTCACTTTCAATTATACAATTGGTGGTGGTAAGTACATTCATAATATTGTGCTGCCATTGCCACCAACCATTCCCAAACTTTTCCATCACCCCAAACAGAAACTAATTGAGCATCTGCACTTCCTTTTCACCACTAATCTGCAAAGCTACCACTTTCATATATTGGATAACACATGTGAATGGTATCTCTATGCACTCTATTCCATCTATTGGTAATTCATCAATCCCTGTGCCAATATCGCACTGTTTTCATTTTAATTGCTTTATAGTAAGTCTTGTAAACTGGAGGGTATTTCTCATCACTTTATTCTGCTTCGGAATTACCTTGCCTGTTCTAAGTCCTTTGCTCTTTTATATATGTTTCAGAATAAGTTTATGAAATCATAAACAAAACAAAACAAAGCAAATTTATTGGGATGTTTCTGTTGACCAAACCAAATCTACTGGTATCTGTTGATCATTTGGGGAGAAGGGACATTTTTATGTGATATGAACTTCCTAATCATGAATAGGTCTTGAACCATTTGTTAACTTATCCCCAAGTACCTTAAAGATTACATTGCTGTTATAAACAGTCCCTCTATTTAGAATTATATTCAATTGATTATTGCTGGCGTGGGGAAAGGCATTTTAAATATTAATATAATCAGCCAAATAGCTAAACTCTATCACATCTAATATTTTGTCTACAGATTCTATTGAGTTTTCTATGTAGGCAATCATTATAAATGTGAATAATGACAAATATATGTATTTGTCTTTCAGTCTTTGTGTTTTAATTCCTTTTTCTTACCCTACTGGGCTGGCTGAGATCTCCAGTGTTGTTACTGCCTCCAGTGGGGCAATAATGAACATTCTTGCCATCTTCCTGATTTTAAAGGAAATGTTTCTAACATTCTAATATTTTCCTATTAAGAATGATGCTTGCTTTCATTCCACCAGGCCCCCAGCTTGGGGCGCCCTCCCTCCCCATGGCGGCACACCTGGCTCCGGAATTCGCCTTCTCGCCCCCGCCAGGCAGTGGAGGTGAAGGGCCAGGGGGCCCTGAGCCAGGCTGGGTTGACCCTCGGTCCTGGCTGGGCTTCCAAAGCCCTCCCGGTGCGCCAGGCGTTGGGCCAGGGGCTGTGCCGGGCGCTGAGGTGTGGGGTGTACTCCTGTGCCCCCCGCCATATGAGTTCTGCAGAGGGATGGCGTTCTGTGCACCTCAGGTTGGAGTGGGGCTGGTGCCCCAGGGCTGCCTGGAGACCCCTCAGCCCGAGGGTGAGGTGGGAGCTGGGGTTGAGAGCAACTCCGAGGGGGCCTCCCCCGAGCCCTGCAATGCCACTCCTGGTGCTGTGAAGCTGGACAAGGAGAAGCTGGAGCAAAATCCCGAGGAGTCCCAGGACATCAAAGCTCTACAGAAAGAACTTGAGCAATTTGCCAAGCTCCTGAAGCAGAAGAGGATTACCCTGGGGTACACCCAGGCCGATGTGGGGCTCACCCTGGGGGTTCTCTTTGGGAAGGTGTTCAGCCAAACAACCATCTGCCGTTTTGAGGCTCTGCAGCTGAGTTTCAAGAACATGTGTAAGCTGTGTCCCCTGCTACAGAAGTGGGTGGAGGAAGCGGACAACAATGAAAATCTTCAGGAGATATGCAAAACGGAGACCCTCCTGCAGCAGGCCCAAAAGAGAAAGCGGACGAGCATTGAGAATCGAGTGAGAGGCAACCTGGAGAACATGTTCCTGCAGTGCCCAAAACCCAAGCTGCTGCAGATCAGCCACATCACCCAGCAACTCGGGCTGGAGAAGGATGTGGTCCAAGTGTGGTTCTGTAACCAGCACCAGAAGGGCAAGCAATCAAGCAGTGACTATTCCCAACGGGAGGAATTTGAGGCTGCTGGGTCTCCTTTCCCAGGGGGGACCAGTGTCCTTTCCTCTGGGCAGCAGGGCCTCATTTCGGTACCCCGGGATATGGGGGCCCTCACTTCACTACCCTGTACTCCTCTGTCCCTTTCCCTTGAGGGTGAAACCTTCCCCTCTGTCCCAGTCATCAGTCTGGGCTCTCCCATGCCTTCAAACTGAGGTGCCTGACCTGCCCAAGAGCACAGGGGGGTGGAGGGGTACAGAGGAAAAGGGAGAAGCTGGGGAAATGGGACCCTGGGGTTGTTAGCCAGGGCTTTGAGAATTAAGTCCTAAATTCACTAAGGAAGGAGTTGGGAACACTATGGGTGGGGGCAGGGAAATTGGTTAGAGGGAAGGTGAAATTCAGTAATGCTCTCGATTTTAATCCCACATCACTCATCACTTTGTTCTTAAATAAAGAATCATGGGACGCAGTAGATAGACAAAAAAAAAAAGAATGATGCTTGCTGTAAGTTTTCTTAAAGCCAGGCTTTGTCAGTTTAAGGAAGCCCCCTTTATTCTCAGCATGCTAAGAGATGGGGGGAGGGGGGTGCAGTGACTGGGGGGTACATGTGCATTCACACATATTTGTGTTTTAAATCATAAAGGGTATTGACTTATATCAAATTCTTTTCTCCGGGTCTGTTGGGATGATTATATGGCTTTTCTCCTTTAATCTTTGCATGGTCAAAATATTGTAGATGTTTAAATGTTAAACCTCCCTTGTATACTTGGGTTAAATCTAACACAGGCATTTGTATCTTCTTTTTTTAAAAACTCTGCTGGGTTTATTTTGCTAAAATTTGTATCTATTTATACATACATGAGATTTATTTGTACTTTTCATTATTTGTATGGTCTTTGTATGTTTAGAAATAAAGATTATTCTGGCTGCAGAGATGAGTTGGGAAGTATTTTATCCTCTATATTCTGCAAGATTTCTTATAATAGAAGGGTATGTTCTCTGAATGCTTAGAAGAATTCACCCATAAAACTGTATGTGCCTGGTGAGGCAACACCACTGCTTGAATTTATTTAATAGCTAAAGGAAAATTTGTGCTTCTGGGTCTCTTGATTTACTTTTACTAAGTTATACTATTCTAAATACTTGTTTTGTCTAAATTTTAAAAATTGTGGATACAAAGCTTTTGATGAGTTCTCTTAATACCTTTTGAATATTCATCAGTCTTTTAAAATCTACATTTCAACTAACCTTTGGTTTCTTTGACATATTCAGCCTATTCTTTTGAATGACACATCTTCTTTTTAAAACCATTTAGACATGTTACTCATTTTTCTCTACTCTGAGCTCTGTCAAGTAAGGAAAGACTTCCGGTCAGCTAAACTGCCTTGATTTCTCCACTGGGTTCATTAGTTCCCAAACTTTAGTAGGCCTGAAAATCACCATATAGTTTGTAAAAAATACATATTTCTTCAGGCACCACAGAAATTTGTATTCAGTGGGTCTGGCATAGGGCTCAAGAGCTGCATTTCGCAGGTGTCCCATCTGAGTCTCAGGTAAATATGTGAACCACATTTTTGAGAAACATAAGGTTAAACCTGTAACAGTGTTCCCTTGGAGTCTCAGTGAAGGCTGGCCTTTTTGGTAAGTCACAGCTCTGGTGTCAAACTGTTTTATGACATATGTTGCTGAAGTATTCATTTATTTATTCAGTAATTAGTTCCTAAACACCAGAAGATGAAGGCACAGTTCTGTGTGCTGTTCATCATGGAATCACTGACCAAATAACAAGCTCTGCACTGTTGGACCCTGCATTATTAGTATAGAAAGCAAACAAGAGACAACCAAATTGTTGCAAGTATGGTATCAGATGATGATTAGGCAGGTAGGAGTGAGGGGTGAGGGGATAGGGAATTAAACAGAGTAAGGAGGCTGAAGAGTGACAGACGATGCTATATTGGGAGAAAAGAGGGTCAATGAAGACCTCTGTGATTTGTTCTTTACAACAAACGAAGCAGTGAGCCATTTGGGGAATGGTTTCAGGAGAGGCAATACAAGTGCAAAAGACCCTAGCCTGAGGGCAGTTGCTTGTGCAAGTAAAACCAAGGAGGCCAAGATGGCTGGAAGTGCTGGGAACAAGGGGAAAAAAGAAGGGAGATGAGGCTGTGGGCCATTGTTCTAGTTTGCTAGCTGCTGGAATGCAACACACCAGAGATGGATTGGCTTTTAATAAACGGGGATTTATTTTGTTAGTTCTTCAGAGGAAAGGCAGCTAACTTTCAACTGAGGTTCTTTCTTATTACATGGGAAGGCACAAGGTGATCTCTGCTGGCCTTCTCTCCAGGCCTCTGGGTTCCAACAACTCTCCCCAGGGTGACACCTTTCTGTATCTCCAAAGGCCTAGGCTGAGCTGCGAGTGCTGAGATGAGGTATGCCGAGCTGCTTGGGCTGTGCTACGTTGAGCTTTCTCATTTAAGCACCAGCCAATTAAGTCAAACGTCATTCACTGCAGCAGGCACGCCTCCTAGCCGACTGCAGATGTAATGAACAACAGATGAGGTTCACGTACCATTGGCTCATGTCCACGTACCATTGGCTCATGTCCACAGCAACAGAACTAAGCACGTTCACTCTGGCCAAGTTGACAACTGAATCTAACTACCACAGCCATATTCTCAGCCTGACAGGCTCTGGGTAGGTCTCAGGATTGTTTTTTGTGGGTTTTTTTTTTTTTTTTTTAACTTCAGGTTTACAAAATTGAATTAATCATAATCCTTTGTTCGTGACACACTGTCATCATTGATTCAGGCATGGCCCTTTCAAATTCTTTTATTTAGTAATATAATGAACCCATGAAACTATCACCCAACCCAAGCCAAAACATTATTCGCAACCTTTGAGCGCTTATGAGTTTCCCCTGTTCTATCTGCCTGCCTCTGCCTCACAAGAAACTATTATCCTTCCCTTTGTTCATCCTTCTCATTCCTTTTTGTTTTTGAGAGGGTAAAGAGTAGTTTTCACATATATATGTATGCCTAAACAATATATTCTTTAATTTTGCCTGTGTTTTCATTTAACTTTTTTGAAAAAGATTTCATATGTTATGTTCAGGGACTTAAACTTTTCACTCAATAGTTTTTACTAAAATTCATTCATGTTGTTGGTTTAGCTTTAGTTTATTCATTTTTGTGATTTGAAATATCCCATTATATGAATATGTTGAGGGATTTCTTTATATCTTCTGATATTAAACCCTTATCAGATATGTGGTTTCCAAAAACTTTATCCCATTCTGTTGGGTATCATTTCATTTTCTTGATAATGTGTTTTTTTTTCCACATGGGCAGGCACTGGAAATCGAACCCATGTCTCTGGCATGGCAGGCAAGAACTCTGCCTGCCAAGCCATTGTGGCCCACCCTTGATAATGTTTTTTGATGTACAAAAGTTTTAAATTTTGAAGAAATCCATTGTATCTGTTTTGTTGATGTGGCATATGCTTTTGGTGTAAAATCTAAAAATCCATTGCAATTACTCCATTAGTTGTTTTTTGTAGTGTACCATTTTGATTCCCTTTTCTTTCTTTTTCTCTGTTTTTTCAGTTATTTTCTTAGAGATTATCTTTATGATTACAATTAACATCTTAAGCCAGTAAAAACTTAGTTCAAGTAGTCCCAACCTAGTTCCAACAGTATTCAAACTTTCTACTTCTGTATATTTTCTTCCCTCCCCCTTTATATTATTATCTCAGACTACATCTTTATACATTATGCGGACATTAACATAGATTTAAAATGTTATTTCACACATTTTCCTGCCAAGACGTATATGGGAGTAAAAGCAATAACAAACCAAAACCAGTCACAAACCAAAAATAAAGGATTTTACTTTGACCTGTGTAGTTACCTTTACCAGTGTTCATTATTTCTTCTAGGGCTTCAAGTTACTGTCTAGTATCCTTTTATTTCAGACTGAAAGACTCCCTTTAACATTTCATGTAGGGCAGGTCTTTAAGTAATGAACTCTTTCAGCTTTTTTCTGTTAATGTGCTAATTTCTCCTTCATTTTTAAAAGATAAAATTTTGCTGTATATAGAATTCTTGCACTAATTTACACTTCCACTAGCAGTTTTTTCTTTAAGGACTTTAAATATGCTGTCCCACTGTCTTCTGGCCTCCATGGTTTCTGCTGCTAATCTTATTGGGGATCCTTTGCTATATTATAAGGTGCTTCTTTCTCTCTTGCTGCTTGCAAAATCCTCTCTCTTTTTGTTTCGACAGTTTCACTCTAATGTGTCTTGATGTAAAACTCTTAGATTCTGTCCTCCTTGGAGTTCATTGAGCTTCCTGAATTTGTATATTCATACCAGATTTGAAACATTTTTGGCCATTATTTCTTTGAATGCTTTTTCTGCCACTTTCTCTCTCTCTCTCGACCTTCTGTGATCTCAGTGATACGTGTGTTAGTACATTTGGTGGTGTCTGTGTCCACAGGTACCTCAGACTCTGTTTCATTTTCTTCTTTTTCTTCTTTTCTTTCTTTTCCCCACACTGGATAATTTCATTTTTATTTTCTTCAAGTTAGCTAATACTTTCTTCTGCCCATTCAAAACTCATCCAAGCCTGAGAAACCTCCCAAATGTCCTCCCTGCTTCTACCCTGCCTCCTGGTAGTATAGTCTCAGAGCCAGGCTCTTTTAAAAGGAAAGTCAAGTCATGTAACTTCGTTGCTCAGAACCTACAGTGGCTCCCCATTTCCCTTGGAATAAAAACCCCATACTTGTAATCGCTCATCATCTGCTCGTGCCTTACCCTCCTGACTCCATTGATTCTACCCCTAATACTCTCCTCTCACTCTACCTTTTAATATCTCCAGGCTTCTCTCCTTGCAAAAACTTCGAAGTTTTGCTTCACGTCCCTCCTCAGTGAGACCTTTCCAGGATATCATATGCAATACCTCCCCACTCCTTATCTTCTCAAATAGCCTTTATTTTTTTTAATGGTATTTATCACTTTTTATCCTAATATATGGTTTCCTTCTCTGTTATGTTCATTGACTGTTGTCTTTTTCCTCTAGAAAGACTGTAAGTGCTACAAGAGTAGAAATCTTATATGTTCTTCTGTTCACCAATGTGTCCTTAGCCCTTAGAACAAAGAGCATCTGGCACAGAGTAGATGTTCAGTAATTATTTGTCGAGTGAATGAATGGATATGTATATAGGTGCAAAGATATATAAATATATATGAGGCTATATATAAATGAAAAGATTTTGTTAAAATACTAAGATGAGCTATGAAGAATGACAGTTATTGAGACCATAATATAGACTATGTGCAATCCTGGTTTTGAAGGAAGTGGACATATACCTATTATAAGTTTGTAAACTATCTAGAAGGGATATTATATATCTATAGGCTAGGATTACAATAGTGGTTATTTTATGGGGAAACTGGGATTATTTCTTTTTCTGCTTAAAACACTTAAATATTATTTGATTTACTTTATTATTATCATGCATTATTTTAAGAATGTGAATTTATAAAAGAAAAATTGCCCTTTCAAATATAAAATTTACTGAGTACATAAATACTGGCCTGATATTAAATATTTCTTTAGTAAGATTGTTTAATAATCGCTTTCTCTGTGCTAGGCATGATCCTCAGTTCTTTATGTGTGCCTTCTCAGTCAGCCCAACTTGGATCCCTAGGAAGTAATGTGGCATTATTCCGATTTTGCATATAAAAAGCTGGAGCTTGAAGAAGCTCAAAGTCACACAGTTACTAAGTGACAGAGTGGCAGTTTCAACCCCAAGTCTCACTGTCCCAAGAGTGCATTTTCATCCATTTTTTTTTTTTAATTTACTTTTAAGCCATTGAGATATTGTCTAGTTTTTTTCCTAGCCATGAAATATGTCCCTAGGTCGTTCCTGGTTTTTCAGGGTGCTACTTGCCTGACCCCTACTTACAGTAACCAGCCTCCTTATTGCCAGAGATGATCTTAGGACTGAGCAAACCAAGAATGGAAAACAATACTAGGGATATAGGCCATGGTGTCTCTTTAATTTTTCTGGACCCACTTGATTCTTTGGTTTCCTAAGCAGTGGATGTGCAGTGCTTCCATCTCAGAATGTACTCTGGAGCCACATTTGGCTTTATTTTTCTGAGACAAGTTATTTCAAGTTCTGTTTAGATATGATGTTCTGTTGAACATAAAAGTATCTTCTGGGAGTCCCTTATCCTATTCCTACTTCATCTTCTGAAATTAGCTATTTCTTTTTTTTTTTAAAATTTGCATATGGGCAGGAGGCACCAGGGATCGAACTCCAGACCTCCAGCACGGCAGGTCGGAGCTCTGCCTGCTGAGCCACGGCAGCCGCCCTGAAATTAGCTATTTCTATAATCACAGGAATCTTAACTGTGGAGTCCATGAGCAGTTAGGAAGTAATGGATAGGCCTCGAGAAGTCTCTGAACCCCCTGCATTTGTGTGTGTGTATAGAAATATACTAATGTGCCTTTTTCTGAGGAGATGGTCTGTGGCTTTCATTAGGAAAAATAGGTAATTCCCAAAAAAAGGTAAAGAACACTGTTCTTAAATTCTAACTAGAGTTTGAAGCCCTTTCATTTTATGTTATCTGGTTAACTGCTGATGCAGTTTTCTAATCTCAGTATTCTCATTTTATTTTCAGTATTTTTTAAAATTTGTACTTCATCTCCAGATGTATTTCTGGTAGCTTACAGGTTAAACCACAGAATGAAGGCTACTACTCCTATAGATAATGGCCAGGAAAATGAAGCAGAAGAAATTGATACTTTCAGGTACTGGAATGGAGTAGCTTTAAAAAAAAATGCTTGGACATAAAATCTGTTTTTCAGTGTTCTATTAAGGCATAAAATGAAAATATTTTGTTTTACATAATTATTTTCTGACAAGAGCATACCAAGTCAAATTTAGGGATGATTTTTTTTCTCAGAACTAAATTCAAGTAGTAGTTTTTTATTTATTTTTAAAACAAATATCATTATACTAGATATATGTTTTTTCTTTAGCTATTAATGCAATGTAGTCATTCCCAGAGCCAGTGGTGCACTTGTATCTGTTGTATGAATGTGTATTTAGAACTAAATGGCAGTTGACAGGTTTCCTTATTGTTCTAGTTTGCTAGCTGCCAGAATGCAATATACCAGAAATGGAATGGCTTTTAAAAAGGGGAATTTAGTAAGCTGCTAGTTTACAGTTCTAAGGCTGAGAACATGTCCCAGTTACAACAAGTCTATCGAAATGTCCAATCAAAGGCATCCAGGGAAAGATAACTTGGTTCAAGAAGGCTGATGAAGTTCAGGGTTTCTCTCTCAAGTGAGAAGGCACATGGCGAACACACTGAGGGCTTCTCTCTCAGCTGGAAAGGCACATAGTGAACACAGTCAGGGTTACTCTTTCATCTGGAAGGGCACATGGCAAACATGGCATCATCTGCTAGCTTCTTCTCCTGGCTTCCTGTTTCATGAAGCTTCCTGGGAGGCATTTTCCTTCTTCATCTCCAAAGGTCACTGACTGGTGGACTCTGCTTCTCGTGGCTATGTCATTCTGCTCTGCTCTCTCTGAATATCTTACTCTCCAAAATGTTTCCTCTTTTATAGGACTCCAGAAACTTATCAAGACCCACCCAAATGGGTGGAGACATGTCACCTAATCCAACTTAACAACCACTCTTGATTAAATCACATCTTCAGGAAGATGATCTGATTACAGTTCCAAATATACAGTATTGAATAGGGATTATTCTGCCTTTATGAAATGGGATTTAGATGAAAACATGGCTTTTCTAGGGGGGCATACATCCTTTCAAACCAGCACACTTATATTCCTGGAAAATGTTTAGTCTTTGAATTAATGACAACGTAGTAAGTCCTTTACTATCCTCCATTCCCAAAATGCCAATAATTATCAGACACTTTCATTTCTGATCCTATATGCCCTTTCAAGTTCATAATTCAAATTTCTAGTTTTCCTCAACATGTTTCAATCATGTTCATTCCAGAGTTGGAAAGCACATTCTACCAACCCTAACGATATATTTCATTAATCTGGCATTTACAAAAGTGAATTTAAGGGTTGGAGAAAGCAGTTCTGACTCCAAAGGTGTTTCATTGGATTTTACATTAAAATATTTTGACTACATTGTATTTAAAATTAATGTCTGATAGAAACAGGTGACAGTTGTCTTTTTTTTTTTGAGACAGGACAAAATTGTGTGTGTTCACCAATTAACTATATATTTTTAAAAAATTATTTAGCTAAATTTTTTTCAATGATAAGTGTTGGATTTGTTTTTGATGTACCTGATTTCCAGACTACTTATCTTCTACCCCACCCCCAATTGGTATTTCCTTTCCATTTCTTATCTTCATTCTTGTATCAAATATTTATTAATGAACTACTATGTATAAGATAAAACCAAATGGTAATGTCTGGCAGTGACCTCTCCACCTTCCCAGTGCTGCATAAAAATGCATCCTGATATGCTTTCAACCCTGCCTCATACCCTCAAATCAACTTCTCTGCCCATCTTCATTGCTCTTGTCTACTTTTGCCTGATTCTTGCCAAAGCCTTATAGTTGGTCATTTGGTCTCCTTGCTTCTAGACCCTTCACCTGCACTCCATCTTCTGTACTATAGTGATCATTCCAAAGAGCGGATCTCATCATGCCAGTCTCCTCCTTAAGAACCTCTGCAGATTCCTTATTGTGGGCAGGATTAAGCCCACCTTCTTAGGGTAGCATATAAGGTCCTTACAATCTTCCAACCTCAACTTAGCTTTCCAACCTCCACTCCTACTTTTCTTCTCTCCTGCCTGAGTATCCTAAGTGCTCTGGACTGTTTCTCAGTGGAGTCACTATTGGCATTTAGGATGGGACAATTCCTCTTTATATGGAACTGGCTGCTGTATTGCAGAAAGGTTTAGCATTCCTGACCTCATCCCATTAAATGCCCGTAGCTCTCCCTACTTACTGTCAAGCAAAAATAACCTCATTTCCAGAGATTCCTTAGGAACCACAAGATTCCCCAAACATTCCATGTCCATTTGCTTCTCTGCTTTGTGCCCCCAATTCCTTCTGCCTCCTGTGCCCTTCTCTACCTCCTACCCCCCTTCTGGTAAAACTAATGCATTCTTTGAGATCGGGCTCCAGTGTCATCTCTCAAGAAGCTCTACCCTTATTTCCCCAACTTTTGAGTTAGTCCCTCCTTCCTTTATGTTCCTAGAGGACTGTTTATGCCTGTATTATAGAGGTGCGCTGTATACAGAGATGTCTGTAAGGATTAATCTTTAAATGGATCACTTTGCATTTAAATGCCATTTGACAACACCTACACTAATTTGCACAAAGCCCTTATGAAGTTCCTAGAGAAGTGCTGTGATCTGGCCAATTACCTTTTAACATCTACTGTATTACACCTGTGTTATCTAGAATTACATAGCCCTTGGTTCTAGACACCAGGGAGCTTTATGTAGAAGAAAGTGTCACTTGGACTTCATAATTTCCACAGGACAAAAAGACAATGTAAATTCTTGTTGTTGGTTCTGTTATTAGAAGAACAATGGTATTGGTCAGTAGGTTCTCTGGATCCCTTACAACTTATCTCAGAGTTTGTATTTGACCAAATGAAGCCATTTCTCTCAACATCCACTGCAATCAATAATGTGACACAAAAGTGATGTTATTCTTCCTGAATCATAATCTTTATTTTGAAGAGTTATTAACACAGGAACCAAGCTGCTATTTTCTTTAGACAATCAGGTTGTCCTGTTTCAGATTCATAAACAGCAATTGAATCTCATTAGCTTGGATTTACACTACATAGGCCAAGCATGTAAATAATTGAAACTTTCTAGAGCTATGTTAAATCTTCAGCTGATTTTAAAAGCAGTTTGTCTTGGTATTTTACCTTATTCCTTAATCCCAATCTGTGCATTTGATTTTTCCCCCAGTTAATCTTTTTATTGTGTCTATACATTGAGATAAAATACTAGCCTGATTTTAATAAAAATGTTATACACAACCCGTTTCTGTTATCAGCTGAATCAAAAGATGAGTATGAGTTTACATTAATAAGGTGTATGGTATTATTCATTATATAATCATATTGCATTTTAATTAAAATAAATTTTATTGTGCTATATATAGTTATAGGAGTAGTTATCATTTTCATCATTGTCATAATTAACCCAACTCATAAGCAATTTGTAATAAAGAATGTAGACTCTGGAGGCAGATGGCTTGATTCAGATTCTCTCTTAGCTTCTTCTAATGTGTGACCTTGAGTGACTTGATATCTCTGTGCCTTCATTTCCTCCTCTGTAAAATGGAGCTAATCATAGCCCTACCTGATGGTATCATTATGAGCTTTGCTGAAGTTAACCCACATTTTTTAGCACTCTTAGAGCTGTGCCTGGCTGATGGTCAGCTCAGGAATGTCAGGTGATGGGAGTGATGATAGGGGTGGATGGTAGAAGTGGCATCCCCATGATTTTTACTAGACATTTGTTGAAGATCATGAATTTTCGAACACCTCATTCATGAACCTAATTGCTGTGTTGATTTTCTAATCATAAACATTGTGACCATAAGAAAATTACTCTTTCTGTTCAAAAATCCTTTTTAAATAACGTAGGAGCCTTTTTATTAAACGTAAGATGAAAATGCCTGCCTTTTCCCCCCTCTCATTCTTGAGTTATACTTTTAGGTAAAATTACATGGTAACAGTTTTTTTTTTTGTTTGTTTACTTTTAAGGTGACTGTTGATCATTCTCACTTTACAGTGCATCCCCATTTCTCTGTTCTTTCAGCCACAAAGATGTGATACTTGTCCAGCAGAATTTTGGAGTAGGGGCTTTGTTGAGTTTTGCCATAAAGTTAAATATCGTAACGTTAGCTACTATTTATTCATGAACTCCTCCTCTTCACTGGTTATTCCTTTACCAATTCTTCTTCCTCTTCCCAACTTCTAAACATTAGTGTGTCTCAGGACTCAGTTCCTGGGTCTAGTCCCTTCTCTGTCTACTCTTATATTCTTGCTCCCTAGATGATCTCATCCATTCATGGTTGTAAAGATGTTCTATTTTGCCAAAAATGCCCAAGTTTACATCCTTAGTCAGGCCTCTCTCCAGACTTCAGCCTCAAATCCAGCTGTGTACCTCACATTTCCACTTGATTTCCACGCTTGCTGACAGGGCAGTAATCCCTGTGTCAATAAGTGATGCCTCTGTTCTTCTAATTGCCCAAGCCAGAATTCTTACAGTTACCCTGGCCTCTTCTTTTCTTTCATACCTCACGACCAAATCCTTCGGTAAATTCTGTGGGTTCTTTCTTAAGAGTATTTCCAGAATCTAATCATTCCTCACCAGCTCCACCCCATTACCCCACTTCAGACCACCTTCCTTTCTCACCTGGGTTAGCATAACATCCTCCCTGATGGCCTCTCAATTTCCTCCCTTGCGCCTATGTAATTTCTTTTCTACACTGCAGCTACAGTGCTACTTTTAAAATGTTACTTCTTTCCCCAAACATAGCAGGGAATGGCTTCCTATCACACTTAGAGATATCTCTACCTTGATCTCTAAGGCCCTACATGACCCACCCCTTTCTTCCCTCACAATACTTCTGACGCCGTCTCATACCACTCACCCCTGCCTCATTCCATTTCAGCTTCCTTGCCTCCTCACTACTCCTAGAGCACTAAAGGCCCCCTCCTACTTCAGGAACTTTGCACCACCTGTATCCTCTGCCCTTGGCTCTCTCCCTAAACTTCGTGACCACACTTTTAAAATAGCACTCTACACCAACCTCAGGCATGCTGTCCCTTACCCTGCTTTATTTTTCTTCCTAGCGCTTTCACCATCAGGCATGTTATTTTTTTATTATTAGCTTTTTTTCAGTCTCTACCCACTGGAATGTGAGCTCTGTAATAGAAGATACTTTATTTTGTTCACTGCTGTTTCCCCAGTGCCTAGCATGGTGCCTGGCAAATGCCAAGTGCCTAATAAATGTTGTTTGTGTGGATGAATATGCTACTTTTCTGTATAATCTCATACTAGCCATATGAGATAGGTACTGCCCAGAGTGGCAAAATAACTTGTCCCAGACACCTAGCAAGTAAGTAAAAAAGCTGAAGTTTAACCCAGACTGACAGCAGAGTACATGTTCTTTAAGCTATATTGCATGGTCTCCCATTTCTGGATGTTTCTGAACTACTACCAAATCTCTTCAGAATTTTATTGTGCTTCTGAAGCCTTACCATCTTGATTTTGCTGATCACTGTCATCAAATACATTTTGAATGACTCTTTTTCATGGGGCTAATGTCAGTTACAAAGATAAAACAAATTCAATGCCTCGTTCCCCCTTCTACTCTCATCCTTGAGCTAAAGCTCCACTGGAACTCCAACATATAATGTAAGCTCTGGTGCCTCTGCTACCTGCCATTGTCTGTCTTGTTCCTTGTCATTTTTCCAGGGTTTAGAACTGTGCCTAGCATAAAGAAGACACTCCATTAATATCTGTTGAATGAATGAATGAAAACAAATGCTTCCAAACAAGTGCTACCAGAGTTAAAGTTATTTTTAGCCATTGTTTAATTCAGCAAACCATTGAGTGTGCCTTGTACCCCACATTAGAATACTATGCCAGTGGTTCAAAGACTCATTAGACTCCCCTAGTTGCCAATGGGGAGAACAGAGGGTTGTCAGGGTCCACACTTTGAAAAACTCACTGCCACCTTGTAGAAATGGAGAATCCGTGAAGATCTTCACAGCTAAGCCATCAAGGAAGGGATAGGATTTAGGTAAACTGAAAGAAGGGTATTCTAAGCAGGGAGAAGTAAACCTGAAAAGGTGAGACTTGTCCTCTGATCCTGGGGAAGCATGTTCTGCCACCAAGAATATTAATTTTAATCATATCTACCACTTAATATGCATACCACATGCTCAGTACTCTGACTCTTAATATATACCATTTATTTGAGTCTTACGTCAGCCCTACAAAGGAATGTGTCATCGCCGTTTTACAGATGAGACCACCAAGACTCAGAAGGTTAAATAACTTGTTCAAGGTCACATTAAGAGATGGAGCTGGGATTTGAAATGAGAGCCACAAAATGAGAAAGTCCCAATCTTTTCTATAGCCCTCTGCCACTGTCCATGGAAAGGTTTCATAGATTCAAAGAAATACAAGAAGCTCCTGTACATGTAAGTAACTGGGGGGAATATGTTGAAATGAGTCAAGCTTTCTAAAAGCTTCTTTCAAGATTTTGATACAATTTAATTTTGTTAAGAACTGTGTTCTGAAAATAATTCTGACTTTCACAGTTCTGTTTTCTTTTTCGCACAGGCTTTATGAAATGATTGTTTCATTGGTAAATTTAGTGTACAGGTGGGACTTATATGTAAATTGTACCTACCCTCAAAAGGAGAAAGGATTTTATAGTTTCCATTCATTCTCATTAAAATCAGAACATTTGCATCTTAACTTTTACATCTTGTTCCAGGAATTTTAAGCAGTCTGATTGTATGGAAGTGGGTCGTATTAATTGCAAATGGGCTAGACATCTGCTCACTAACATGGAATGATTTTATTTTAGCTCTGTTTTGTTTTTATATATGATCTACCAGAATGATTAAGTGAGGGCTGTCAGTGATGCTGTTACAAGACTGGGTTTTTCAGAAGCTTGTAATGATAAAAATGAATTTAAGAGTGAATCTTTCAAAGTTCTTGAACTGGAAGTAATTAGACATCTTGGAGTTGAACGATTTTTGTCTATAGGCTATCAAGAATCCATTTTCTGTCCTTGGCGTAGATTGGCCTGCTTCACAGATAACGGGGTTCAATGGGTTAAGACTCTACGGTAAAGGAGTGGGGAGCAACATTGCTGTCCTCCATGGAATGAAATGGGGACTGAATGATGTAAGGTGTATTATCAAATTGCTGGTGACTAGTTGGCAGATTATTTCTTTCCTGATACTAATTACGGCCAGTGTTTCCCAAAGTGAATTCTTGGAATGGTAATTTTTAAGGAAGTTAGTATGCACAATAAGTTTGGGAAGAACTTACTAATTAACAAAGTTAATCAGATTCCTTTATTGAAGGCATTTTTAGAGCCTTAAATATGGTAATATTTAGTATATTACAGTAATATATACTATGACTCTTCAAACAGAGGATATGTTATAAAGTTTCCAGACAGAACTCCTTTTCATGAAATATACTTCAGGCATTGTCATGGAGAAATTCCCAGACACTCATTTTGAAATTAGAAAGTCAAGAATCTAATAGATGCTGTTTTGTTCTTTGTTGTTGTTGTTTTGACATGGGCAGGCACCGGGAATCGAACCCGGGTCTCAGGCATGGCAGGCGAGAACTCTGCCACTGAGCTACCGTGGCCAGCCCTAATAGATACTGTTTTGATCATACAGTTTAATGAAGTGTCTAAGTTCCTCCAGGGTAATTGACTCAGCCATCTTGCCCCTCTGTACCTGGCTCACAGCCCCTAACATTTTTCAGAGTTGAGATTTCAAACCAGATGCTACTGGCTGATTTGGGAGGTGAGAGGAAAGTGGGGACCTCTCATATCTATGCATTTCTATATTTGGTAAAGAGAAGATGATGATTACATTAACAGTAATGATTAGGGAAGGACAAGTAAAATATGTAAAAGATGAAACATGTCCTAGAGCAAGTGACATTTTTCCTAAAGTAGTTTTACAACGCTGACACGGTACCTAGACCTAGGAGGGGCTCTGTCAATATTTGTTGAATGGATATGTTATTAGGTGCTCTGACATCTTTGCTAGACAATTGTACCTAATGTTGATATACCATCATATTCTGCTTCATTTTAGTTGCTAAATGTATATCATCTTTCACATCTTCTAGAATCAAAGGTTAAAACATGAGATTTTTCTTTTCCTACAAATAACAGATGTGCTTTTCATACAGAAATATCTACTGCCTTGTTTCAAAGCATTATGTTTCCAGGCATTATTATTTTAAAAGTGAGAGTAGATTTGAACTCATTGATCTATGTCTGTTGGGACTAGTGAGAGAATGGAAGAAAAATATAAGGGGAGATGTAACCACCCATTTTGCATGGAACCAAGACCCACAAGACTCACAAGAGGAATAAGGCTGAAGTTTGAATCTGTGACCTTGACCTCATTAACTTCCCACATCTGATCCACCAACATTCTGCCAAGATCATTCTCCTAAAACTCATTATTTAAAAAAAAACAACAACAACAACAACAATGCTGTTTTCCCATTTAGTCCTTTCCTTTAGCAAAATATGGCTTGTTACCCAAAGGCAGGCTCCCTTGTTCACCCTTAATGTGGGAAAATCATTGAGAGCACTTAATTTGTGTTGACTCTTTATTGGTGCACTATTGCAATTAAGTTAGATTAATGAAAGGTAAATTCCAGTCTATACATGGGGAAAAAATCTCTTGTAAAGATCCTAATTAGTATGTGTGTTTATTTAGCAGCTCATGGTTTAATTGCATCCCAGCTTGCTATTTACAAGCAGGCATCACTAAAGAATAATGAGTATGTGAAGAGCATTAAACTAGCAGCAGATGAAGTAACTGGTGGTTGATAGGGAAAGGGAGGGATAGAAAGTCTGCTTGTTTGTATTATTTTCAAATGAAGGGTAGTGCATAGTTATCCTCTGAACCAGTGTGCAGGGGGAGGACAGAGCAGACTTTAAGCAAGGCTTCAGTTTGTCCTTTGGCTGCAAAGAGTTGGCGATTTTTAATTTGTTGCTACAATGTAATCTGTAAAGTTGAACAACAATGTAATCTGTAAAGTTAAACACACAAACTCACACCCTTGTCTTATGACCTTAGCTGGCAGATTCTAGTTTGAAGCTTTCTTTTCAGCCCTGTATTGCAGGACATCTGCACTTCAGATCAATGAGGATTCCCCTAGGATGCTGAAAAACCCATCTGAAGTATGGGGACTTCCCTTGCTCCTAGCTCGGATCTAGTCCCTTCAACAGCATTTTTTTTTCAACATCCAAATATAAAATAAATTGAGAAATGGATTTATGATATTCCCCTAGCATTTCTAATATCTCATTACAGTTTTACATAATTTGCCATTGTTCCTTGAAGTTCCAAAGCAGTTTTGTCTTTAGATGGATGCATGATCATTTACATTATATTCTTACCTGGCTTGAGGGTAGGAAAACTGAGACTCCAATGGCATAGGAGTGATTACTTGTAGAAGAACCCATAATAATAATATGTTCCCATTATTTGTTGTGTGATTCTCTACTTGATATAAAATAAAGTTGTCGCTGATAGGTAGTGAAATTAGAGGTAAAGATGATAAATCTGAGACGGGAGTTTCAAAGTGTGAGAGTCATGGTTGTATAATGCTTGTAGGAAGCAAATCAACCTCTTAAATACCAGCACCTCAGTTTTCCTTTATATTATTGTTATCATTACAGAGAGTTTCCTAGATACATTCTATATAAATGCAAATTGATACTATTCAAACTGTATTAAAGTTTTAGATTCCTCTAGGGGTTACTGGGTGAGTTGAAGTCCAGAGTTTGGTTTATTTAAAATCAAGTTATAGCAATTCAGTTTTCCTTATATTTTACGTTTTCTTCAAACAAACTACAGTAACTAATTTTAAGGGACCCTAAATAGAAGCAAAAAAAAAAAATGAGTGAGAGAGGTTTTTTGGTATTCTAAACTATTGCATGTATTTAAGGATACAGATAGCTGCATTATCAAACACAGAAGAATCCAAACAGGGTTGAGTGGATGTCTCTTTGTTGCTATTAAATTTCAGCTGTTCCATTTTCAGCCCACAGAACTGTGGGGCATATTTTCCCATTCATATTAATTGAATTTTAAAGTGTCCTTGTCCATGTATTGATTTGAATTAAAATTTTCTATGTCAAGGTCAAATTGGCACACATCCTACCGACAAAATGCTAAAAACCCAAGTGCTGGCTAACAGGGTATCAGCAGAAGAAGTGGAGATTTTACAGGGGTAGGTGACAGGTCTATTTAGGGATCTTCACTTAGATTTGAATCTGCTGCATCAAGGGAACAGTTCCTGTTTGTGTCTAGAATCTACCATTCCCCAGAAAAGCTCCCTTGAGTACTTCAAAGCCCAGACTAATGCTGTTCAGGTATGTGGGCTTCAACTCATCTGAGACTCATTTAAGCTACCTTGAGAAAGAGAGTCTGTTATGATTGTTCATAAAACTGAACTATCTCTAGTCCAGATGTCACTGTGAATCCCATTCTCTGAACTGCCCATTTAACATCTCCACTTAGATGTTCCAGAAATATCTGGAACTTAGTAAAAGGAACGTGATTTTCCCCTTCACTGTTTTTTCTTCTCTCCTTCCTCATCTCATCGCAGTCAGTAGCACAACCTAGTGATCAAGCTTGAAACCTAGAAGCCTCCTAAATTTACCCACCTTTTTTCTCAGTCCATCAGCAAATCGTGTTGATTCTATCTTAAATCCATTTGCTTCTCACCTTCTCTACTCTTACCACCCTAGGTGAAGCTGCCTCATCACCTCTCTTGTGGGCCATAATTACAGGGGTCTTCTTGATACCTGCACGGAGTAATTACGGGGACCTTTTTTTTCCAAAAGCATATATTGGACATGTTGTTTCTTTGCAGAAAACCCTACAATGGCTTCCCATTTTACCTAGACTGAAAATAAACTCTTTTTCAGAGGCTCAGACATCAGTCTGACCTGCCTCTTGCCCCATTCATGCCATTATCTTCCATGCCTCATTGACCTCCTTTCTGTTTCTCTGCCACCAGATCGTTTCCACTCTTGGCCTTTGTACATGCTTTGCTCTTGCCCGGGATACTCTGCTCCAACACTTTGTATGGACTAGCTTGGTCTCATCCTGTAGGTTTCCACCAAACTTGAACCAGCCCCCTTGCCCAGCTTTATTGTCTTCATGGTCTCATACAGGTTAAATCAGTTTTTGTTTGTTTATTGTCTGACGCTCTCTACCCTGCCTCCAACCCTACCCCCCACCAAGGAAAATGCATTTCATAGGAGCAGAGATGTTTTGTTCACTGTTTCATCTCCAGTGTTTAGAACAATGGCACATAGTGGGCATTTGATAAATATTTGAATAACTTAATTAATGAACAAATGAATAGCTGAATTATCCCATTTAAATGTCACTTTTTCATGTTCAGTTATTACCTAAATATTGCCTGTTATTATCTCCCTTTTATTTCCTTCATAACTCTTTGCAAATTATATATTTTTGTTTATATACCTGTTGGCTACCTGTTTTCTCTGCTAGACGGTTAGCTCTGTGAATGTCTGTTTCATTTATCTCTGTAAACGTAATGTGTAGCATGCACGTAATACATATTTAGCAGGTATTTGTTGGATAGAAAATAGAAGGAATTGGAAAGGTAAGCCATTTGTAGTCCACGACAGCTCTAGGTTCTGGTGTGCATATGTCTGTCTCTCCCACCCTCCTTTCCCTCACTCTTCCATTCCTCCCCTTCTCTCTTCCTACATGGCCGTCCTCTCATGTTCGTGCTATATTTTTCTACCAGTCCTGTCTGTGTCCTCCAGTCCAAATTTTGGAGGGAGATAATTTAATTGGCCTTTCCCAATACCATTGTCCCTATTGGGGCCTTCAATAACAGGCCAATTATATGGAGACACTCTTGGACTGCGTACCTACCTACCCCTGGTCCAATTAGTTCCACCCAACACAGAAAACAACTACTTCCCTACATAGCAGATAGTTTTAGCAAGATGGGAACATTTTGGGCTTCATTACTGTCATGTCCAGTACAAGGTATAAGTAAAGAATTTATGCTGTCAAGTATTCCCATTCAGATCTATTAGGTGTTTTCAGAATGTTTAAGAAAACAATAATCAGTTTCTCCTTTTGTCTGTTAACCTATATTCCACTTGATTTACATAAAATGTTTCTGAAATTGTGATGACCTTTTTTTGTGTGGAATATATATATACAAGAAAGCAGTAATTTTCAAAGTACATTTTAACAAGTATAGAGCAGAGATTTCTAAGATTGTATGGGTTACAATTCCACAATTTCAGGTTTTTCCTTGTAGCTGCTCCAAGATACTGGAAAAATATAATGATTCAATAGTCATACTTATTAAATTCTGACTTCTCTTATAATGCCTCCTTCTCCCAATCTTTCGGGATATTTGGGCTATGCCCATTCTAACTTTTTCATATTAAAAACGGGTATCGACAATATGGGATAGGGGAATGGAACTACTTGATGTTCTTAGAGAGACTGGCCCCTCTGAGTGTCAGGACTTATCTGGCCTAGGAACCATTTGAAGGTTTTAGGTTTTTGAAAAGTAACCTTAGTGTGTACAACTTTTGTAGGTTCTCAGGGCATTTAGGGTTAACAGGAATGATGTTGGTTAAGGTTTGGTAAACTGTGGCAAACTGAAGCCTGTGTAAGAGTAGCCTCTAGAATAGCCTCTCAACTCTATTTGAACTCTCTTAGCCACTACATGTAATAAAATAAGGTATTGTTGATCCCATGATTCCAGGACCAGGCTCATCCCTGGGAGTCATGTCCCGTGTTGCTTGGGAAACTTACACCCCTGGACGTCATGTCCCATGAAGTGGGGAGTGTAATGATTTTCCTTGCAGAATTGGGCTTAAAGAGAATGAGGCCATAGCTGAGCAACAAAAGAAGTACTCTGGTATTAACTCTTAGGCATACCTATAGGTAGGCTTAGCTTCTCCACTTCATAAATAAATTTCACAAGAGCCTCAAGATTAAGGCTTGGACTATTGACTTGGGAGTCCCTTATGTTTAAGACAGTATCAGGGGTTTCTCCAGTGATAAAGTTTAATAGTTCTATATTTTTTCTCCCATCCATCAAGGGACTTTGCCAGTACTTTTTAATTATCTGCTCAACATACTCTGGTATGTATCTGAGCATTACATTAAGCTATATAGAATTACCAACCCTCAATCCGATTCTGGCCTCCCTGTGTTTCAGTTATTTAATTGATCTATCCAGACTGGTTGCGTTAGATTACATGCTATGGAAAATTTAGATTTTGGACAAAATAATCCTTGCTTCCTCTGGGTTCATAGAGTAGGTGATGTTCTAAAATACAGACAATGTCCTCTGCATCCTTGTACTCTGATTTACCTTAGTCCCAACCCAATCAGCTTCGTTCTTATCTCTAATCAAAGCCTGATCTCTTTCGGCATGACAGTTGTCCTGGTGGCAGTACTGACCTTCAGAACTGCAGAACTCCTACTCTGGGCCTTAGGTGGCACACAGTACCCAAAGTTGTAGGGATCTACCAGGTTATACATATATACCACAGCCTCTCAAAATCTAGAAATAACAATTACAGCTCCAGACTAAATATGACTGGAGCTTATAATCTAGGTCCCAGTTTTCTTATAAGTATTTTCTAAATGAGATCATACAATATTTGCTCTTTTGTTTCTGGCTTATTTTGCATCACAGGTTCATTCACAATGTTGCATGCCTCACAACTTCATTCCTTTATGTAACAGCACAATATCCGATCATATGTATACACTACAGTTTGCCATTCTACTTCTCATTGTGTCCTTTAGCCACCTCCATTCATTGGGCATCATGTATAATGTCCAAAGTCAACAGTAGATGTCTCACATTAACCTTACTTACTGATCTAATCATCAACACTCTCAATTTTAGTCAATTTTCATTGCTCCCAAGAGAAAAACTGATAAACACACCTTCACCAAATAGAAAACCAAGACTCATTTCATTTCTTTATGTTATACGTGAGTTTTTGTGTTATTGAGAGGAAAAAAGAAATGAGATAGGAAGATGGTGAGGAAAGAAGTTTATTGTATGGAATGAAAAGTTTTTTCACAACCCTTCTTTGTCATGAAGCTTTTTAATGAAACTTGCCAAATGGATAATCCTCTCTGATGAAAATTTCCCTTCCACTAGAGCAGTTTAACTTCAGAAGAGAAGAATAACTTCAGGAAGACAAAAAATGTCCACATTGTTAGTACTGATACTCATTGAACAAGCGATTAAAATCACTCATCAATAAGTGAACCAACAAGCATTATCTTCAGCAGCATGTTTGTTAATAATTATTTAAAGTTGACAACAGTGATACTGATAATAGCTACAAGGTAGTGAGTGCCAGTGTTTACTGTCCTGGACACTGAATAGCAGTAGCTGTGCAGTCCTTATAAATGGTTCCATTTTAGAGATGAGAAAGCTGAAGCTCATGAGTGAATTATCCCAGGAACACACTGTCCTATACATAACAGAAGCAGAACTTGAATTTTAGTCTCTCGGGTTCCAAAGCGCTGGCTCTTTCTCCTACACCATTCCACCTTGCTCCTGTGATGATCAGAATGATGGGAGTAACCCAGCATGACCAACTGATTTAGTACTTGTCATGTTTTAATTACAGTGCTAAGCAGTTCATATGTATTGTTTCATTTCCTCCTTGCAACAACCCTTTGAGGCACAATATTATCCTGTGATCACAAGCAAGAAAACTGGGGCTTAAAAAGGTAAGTAACAAAGAAAAAGAAACAAATAAGGGGGAAAAAAAGGTAAGTAACTTACCCAAGGCCAAACAGTCAGGAAAGGGCTGAACCAAGATCTAAACTCAGGTCTGTTTTTTTCCCAAAGTCCATAAATATAACTCCCATGCTCTACTGCCTTGCTGGCAAGTTTTTTTTTTCTAACTTGTTGGTAGGCAGAACCTAAAATCAGCTTACTTCCCTCATTTTTCCTGTGTTACTGTCAAAAGGCAAAATATAATTTACCCGTTGGGGTGAATCTCAAGTCTAGTCCATATGTAGGAGTTCCTTTCCAATTCTGTTTTTCCTTTCTTATACTGTGTTACATTACATCACGTCATGTCATGTCACCATTCGCATCACAATCACATCACATCCACAACTTGATCTATACCATTGAACAAAATGACTGCCTTTTAGCATAGAACATTTAACTCTGACGAGCTCTGTTTTACCTCTTGGTTTCCAAGTCACATAGCCCCATTTTCTTTTTGTAATTTGGTTACTGTCCAGCTCTTTGTAGTACTGGTAGTCTATCCCTTTCAAGACTTCCAAAATTTATCTTCTCCACTTCAGCTTTGCCAAAGTTTCAGCCTTTCATAGTTAGTCTGTCAGTTCTCTCCTGGCTATATCCAGTTTTATGGTTTTCCTAGAAAGAAGCAACAGCAGTTTTCCTCCCTACTTCTTAATTTTAAATCCCCTTTGCTGCTGCAGCTTCTCAAGGCCTGCTGTTAAGGGAACAATTCCGCCCAGCATGATTCTGTCAGAACTACACGTACCTAGCAGCTGTGCAAAATTCAGAGTGCTAACTTTTTTGGAAAATGCTAAAATTAGACAAAGCAAGTGTTGATAGATGGAGTCAGAAGTATGTATATAAGGCCATATATGAGGGAAGCCAGGATGCTTGGGAAGCAAGTTTTGAACCATTTAGCAGAGTCCCAGGGAAGATTCTTGAGCAGATGGAGGATAAGTGATTCAAGGCTCTGTGGTCACCATTTCTTGTTTCCCTCTCTGACTTAAAGGCAATAGTGTAGGGTCATGGACTAAGTATGAGATGAGGAAATAGCAAGAAGTGGAATCTGGCCCTGCAGAGAAAAGCATTGACACCGAATCAGACTCAAACCTTTCTAAACTTTCGTTTCTTCCATTGAGCCAGAAAAAAAAGACACTACCTTGGCTGTATCACAAAGTTCTTAGAAAAAGGAAGAAGCTGTGGCTGCGTGTGCATGCATCTGTCCTAGTTAAAGAGAAAAAGGGTAAATTTGCATTATTTGGGAGAAGACCCCAGGAGTTCAGTAACCATCTCTTGAAGAAGTGTTTCATGGGACATCATTTGGAGAATGCTCTTTATACAACCAAGTCCATCCTTTGAAAATGTGTGGTGAATTGAACAGGCACTGAACCAAGCATTTTCTGATTTTGCTGGACAGCTTAATAATGAAGCCTCTCCCTCCCTTGATTTTTTTTTTTTTTTTTTTTTACTTTTTCTCTGAAAATAATTGAAATAGGTAACTTTTCTGAAGAAAAGTGTAAATCCTGACTATTGGAATTCTTAGTAAAAGAAATGAAAAGAGAGAGAGAAAAAAAATGTGTGAATGTGCCTGTTACTTTATTGTCAGTTTTAATCCTGGTCCGTCAAAGTCCAAGCAGGTAATGGAAAGAAATGTGGTAAGAAAATCATAGTGGCAAATGAAGGAAAAACAGTAGGTTGTGCTTGCACGGAAACAATGAGCTAAGATGTCAAGACATCTTCTCCCTCAGAGAAGACCTAAGATTATAAAATAGCCTGAGCACTGTTGAAATTCCTCAAGCACACAGTGAGGCTATGTGTTGTAGCACTTAAGTACCCTCCAGTTATTTCAGATACATGTCCATTTATCATTCCTTACAACCAAAAGCTGTATCTGAGACTCTAAACCGAGGTCTAGAGAATTAAAAAGTAGACCTCGGTTTACCACTTAAAAATAGGGGAGTTGGACAGAATGATTTCTGAAATCCCTTCCAGCTCTAAAATTATATTAAACCATAAACTATAGTTAATAGTATAATTATAAAAAATGTGCTTTCATCATTCATAGCAAAGATACCACACCAGTGCAAGATGTTAATTATAGAGTGGCATATGTGACTCCTATATTTCATGCATGATTGTTCTGTAAATCCATGAATTCTCTAATAAAAAATAAGTGGGAATTATTACAAAATAATTACATGAATCTCTGAAACAGTGTCTCTGCCCAGTGCTTCACATAGTATAAATACTTATTTGCTTAATAAGTAAATATTTCCTGGGATTATTCACCTTATTCTGTTCTTCCTTCAGAGTAAGTACAAAGAAGAAAGTACTGGGGCAGGCCACGGTGGCTCAGCAGGCAGGAATGCTTTTCTGCCATGCCAGAGGACCCGGGTTCGATTCCTGGTGCCTGCCCATGTAAAAAAAAATAAAATAAAATAACGTAAAAAAAAAAAGAAGAAGAAAGTACTGTACTCAAGAAAAACTTCTTAAATCCTTTGGATATGCCTGCCTTCTTTCTTTCTTCTTTCTAACTTACACTTTGTAAAACATCATTTAAATCACAGCAGACCAAGACTGTATAACTATATAGCTTTTACAGTGTGACTGTGTGATTGTGAAAACCTTGTGTCTGATGCTTCTTTTATCCAGAGTATGGATAGATGAGTTAAAAAATAAATAAATAAATAAATAAATAAAAGGGGGAGAGAAGGGGTAAAAATTGGGTAGATTGAAATACTGTTGGTCAGTGAGAGGGAAGGGTAAGGAGCAGAGGATATATGAGTTATTTTTTCTTTTCATTTCTTTTTTTTGGGGTGATGCAAATGTCTTAAAAATGATCATGGTGAAAAATGCACAACTATGTGATGATATTGTGAGCCATCTATTGTATAATATGATTGGATTCTGTATATGGATATTTCTCAATAAAATATTTTTTTAAAAAAGAAACAGAAGTATATTCTGAACAGTCAGAACATTAAAAGACTGGAAGTAACCCATATGGTCCTCAGTAGGGAATTAGTTTATTAAATTATGATACATACACAAAATGGAAGATTATGTATCTTTTATTTTAATGAGACAAATGTACGTGTTAAATGTAGATTTATTAAGTGAAAAAGCAAATCACATGAAGTGATATATGTATTTATAATGTATGTGAATATGTCTGTATTATTTAATGAAAAATTATATTCTGCCATAATACTTTATGCCACTTGGGGGAGAGGACTAGATCCCTCTCACATCTTGTACCAAACACCTATGTGGGCAGTGTGTAGGAGTGTATATTCCTATTTTTTATCATTAACTATAGAAAATGCCTATTTGAATTGCTTACTAAACTGTTAAAAATTGTTGTCCGTGAGGGGTGGGATCATAAATAAACAAACAAATAACAGCAGACCTTTTAAGGGTACCTACACATCATTATCTTGTTTATACTTGGAAAATAATATTTGTGGATGGTTTTGTATAAATAGTTGAAAACACAAGTTTTTTTTTAATACTGCCCCTACCCCAGTCAGGGTTCCAACATGCAGCCGTTTGTCAGAATGACAAATACTCAAATACTGTGCTATCCTTAGAATCATCTCTTCACCTCACATACACACGTGCTTATTGCCAAGTTAGAGATGCTGTATCTGGCTACTGAGTCCCTCATGCAAATGTACGTCTCATCAGTTCACTTCACCTATATTCTACATACAGATACTGCTTAGTTTCCAAATGTCTCCCTGCCCCGCCCCTACACACACACATACAAGTACTGTAGGAACAAAGTTTCAAGAAATCATCAGTTCTTGCCTTCTAAACTCTTATGGTCTACCAATATAGAGTATAAGTAATATTTCTACTATGAAGTTTATTGGTTTTTTTGTTAAATATCATTTTTTGTTAAATATCATTTATATTCTCAAATTTCTTCCCAGTTTCCCTTTACTGCCTTGTGACTTGTCTTGCCCTTGTGAACTAGAAATTCTCTTAATAGAATATAGCTTGGCAAGACACTGCTAAGGGACAAGATAGAGAAGACCACCAATATCAGTCCCAACTACCCAGAAGACAGCTGACCCTGACAAGGGATTAGGCAGTGATAATATTTCTAAATGCACTTCATTGGAAGGGTGATGACCAGCATGGAGGGCCAATCTAACCTGACTTCCTTTTCAAGTATACCATCATCCTATTCAGAAAGCTCAGTGCTTCCGTTGACTCTCTTTACAGCATGCCATTTGAGCATTACGGTGACAGACGCAGTAAGAGTAGTGAGTGAGCTCTTTGAAATGTGCTTCTTAGTATAGAAAACGTGTTACCTTGACAACAGCAAGCCCACTTCATTACCAGATGGCTTTAGCTGTATCTTGTAGTACTTGCCAAGAACAGACCTGTAGCCCTGTCAGTGGGCGTTTTGCTTCTGACTTTGCTTCTGACTGTGGCCAGCCTTAGCTAGCTTGGAGAAAGATGTCTGTTGGCCTTTATATGATGGATACATTGCCCTCAGTCTACCAAAAATCCAAGGTCATTACAATCTGGTTCATCGGATACATTAGAAACCGACACATTCCAGATAGATTAAAAATATGATGGATACATTGCCCTCAGTCTACCAAAAATCCAAGGTCATTACAATCTGGTTCATCGGATACATTAGAAACCGACACATTCCAGATAGATTAAAAATATGATGGATACATTGCCCTCAGTCTACCAAAAATCCAAGGTCATTACAATCTGGTTCATCGGATACATTAGAAACCAGCACATTCCAGATAGATTAAAAATCTGAGTCATTATAGAGAGATGTTGGGGCTGGAAAGAACTTTAGGAAGCAAATATAAATTCAGTCTTTTTTTTTTTAAGCAGATACTTTATTGTGAACACATGTAATAGGACATGCAGGCACTTTCAGAAAGAAAGTGAGGAAGGCAAAAAGCCTTTCCTATCATTTTACTAACATTTTTCACAACCACTGTTCACTCTTTTGTTTCAGTTTTTTTATTAAGATATCTTCACACACATACAGTCCATCCAAAGTGTACAATCAGTGGCTCACAATATCATCACATAGTTTTGTATTCATCATGATGATGATTTTTAGAATATTTGCATCACTCCAGGAATAGAAATAAAAAAGAAAAAAAAACTCATACATGCATCCCACCCCTTACCCCTCCTTCTCATTGACCACTAATATTTTCATCTACCCGATTTTTTTTACCCCTATTGCCCCAATATTATTTATTTATTTCTATCCTTATTTTTTTACTCATCTGTCCACATACTTGTTAAAAGGAGCTTTAGACACAAGGTTTTCACAATCACATGGTCATACTGTAAAAACTATATAGTTATACAATCCTCTTGAACAATCAAGGCTTCTGGAATACAGTTCAGCAGTTTCACATACTTCCCTCTAGCCATTCAATAAACCATAAACTAAAAAGGGATGTCTATACAATGTATAAGATAACCTCTCAACTCTGTTTGAAATCTCTCAGCCACTGAAACTTTATTTTGTCTCATTTCTCTCTTCCCGCTTTTGGTCAAGAAGGCTTTCTCAATCTCGTGATGCTGGGTCCCAGCTCATCCCAGGAGTTCTGTGCCCCATAGTCAAGGAGATTTACACCCCTGGGAGTCATGTCCCACATAGAGGGGAAGGCAGTGAGTTCACCTGCCATATCAGCTTAGAGAGAGAGGCCACATCTGAGCAACAAAAGAGGTTCTTTGTGGGTGACTCTTAGGCATAATTATAAGTAGGCTTAGCTTTTCCTTTGCAGGAATAAGTTTCATAGGGCCAAACCCCAAGATCAAGGGTTGGGCCTATTGATCTGATTGTCCCCACTGCTTGCAAGAATATCAGGAATTCCCCAGATGAGGAAGTTTAATATTTCCTCCTTTCTCCTCAGTCCCCCAAGGGGACTTTGCAGAAACTTTTTTATTCTCTGCCCAAATTACTCGGGGATGTTACTGGGGCATCACACTAACCTCGTACAAACCAATAGGATCTCACTCCCTATTCAGGATTTCATGTAATTATGGTGTTCATATAAACTGACCATAATAGCTAAATTACATAACACAGTACCCAAAATAAAAATTTTGCACCAAATAAACATCTCTCCCTTTAGCTTCACACTGAAATTGAGGTTTTAAAATATGGGCCATATAATCCTTTACCCTATATTCTAATTTACCTATCCAGATCAGCTTCATTCGTATCTTTAGTCGAAATCTAATAACTTTTTCTACTTTTTTAATAGTTGCTATATGGGGTGATGCTGGCTTTCATAGCTTCAGTGCTCTAACTCTGGGTCTCAGGTGTCACACAAACATGAAGTTTCAGGGAACAACCAGGTTCTACACTGATAGCCTAGTATGTCAGAATTTAGAAATAATGGTTAAAACTCCTGAATAAGATGTGGCTTCTGTCTTGCAGCCAACACGACATGCAAACTTACTGCCCTCCCCCTCTCTGTGTGGGACATGACTCCCAGGGTTATGGACCTTCCTGGCAACGTGGGACAGAAATCTTAGAATGAGCTGAGACTTAGCACCAAGGGATTGAGGAAACCTTTTCAGCCAAAAGGGGGAAGAGAGAAATGAGATAAAATAAAGTGTCAATGGCGGAGAGAAAGGGGGAAGAGAGAAATGAGACAAAATAAAGTGTCAATGGCAGAGAGATTCCAGAGTCGAGAGGCTATCCTGGAGGTTATTCTTACGCATTAAATAGATATCACCTTTTTAGTTAAGGTATAACAGAGAGGTTGGAGGGAACTGCCTGAAAATGTAGAGCTGTGTTCCAGTAGCCATGTTTTTTGATGATGATTGTATAATGATATAGCTTTTGCAATGTGACTATGTGACTGTGAAAACCTTGTGTCTGATGCTCCTTTTATCTACCTTATGGACAGATGAATAAAACATGTGGATTAAAAATAAATAAATAATAGGGGGAACAAATGTTAAAATAAATTTAGTAGATTGAAATGCTAGTGATCAGTGAAAGGAAGGGGTAAGGAGTATGGTATATATGAATTTTTTTCTGTTTTCTTTTTATTTCTTTTTCTGAATTGATCCAAATGTTCTAAGAAATGATCATAATGATGACTATATAACTATGTGATGATATAAATAAATAAATAAATAAATAAAATTTCATTTAAGGAAAAAAAAAGACCCTGAATATATGTGACTGCTGTAAGAGCTTCCAATCCAGTACCCTTTACAATAAGCCCCCAACCTGATAACCCATACTCTCGACTTTAGTTCATCAAATTTTTATATTATAGTTAGTCCATATAATTGAAGCATGAAAATATTTGTCTTTTTGTTCCTGACATTTCATTCAACATACAGCTCTTAAGGTTCATTCATCTAATTGCATGACTTACTCCTTCTTGTGGCTGTAGTCCATTAAATATATATACACCAAAGTTCCCTCTTCCATTCCTCAGTCGTTGTATCCTTAGGCCACCCCCATCCATTGCAAATCACTAACACTGGTGCCATAAACTTTAGCGTACAAATGTCCCTTCATGTCCCCTCTTAGTTCTCCCAACCTTTTGCAACCTAGTAACAGGGTTGCAGAATCATATGGCAACCCCACCCCTAGCCTCCTGTGGAACTACCACACTGCCTTCCAGATGGACCGCACTTCTCAGCTTCCCTCCCAACAGTGAATAGGTACATCTCTTTCTCCATGTTTTCTCTAGCACTTGTTTCTCTCTGTTCATTTTTAAACACTTTTATTAGCACATCACACAATCTATCGTAAGTAAATAGCCATGCCTTTGCTACCATAATCTACATGAAGACATTTCCTTTTCTTCCGCAATGAATCCAAGCCCCTCCCCATATCCCCTGCTTGTTGACATTTAGTTTTGGCATAATGCCTTTGTTACATACAGTGGAAGCATATTACAGTATTACTGTTGACTGTAGACCCTCACTTACATTGATTGTATTTTTTCCCATATACCATCCCATTTTCATGGGATCATTCTCAAGGATAGACCATATGCTTGGGTCACAAAGCAAGTCTCAATAAATTTTAAAAGATCGAAATCATACAAAACACTTTCTCAGATCATAAAGGAATGAAGTTGGAAATCAATAATAGGCAGAGTGCCAGAAAATTCACAAATATATGTAGGCGCAGCAACACACTCTTAAACAACCAGAGGGTCAAGGAAGAAATTACAAGAGAAATCAGTAAATGTCAAATGAAAGTGAAAACACGACATATCAGAATTTATGGGATGCAGCAAAGGCAGTACTAAGAGGGAAATTTATTGTCCTCAATGCCTATATCAAAAGAGAAGACAGAGCAAAAATCGAGGAATTAGATTTTTCCTGTCCACTTGGAAGAACTAGAGAAAGAACAGCAAACTAACCACAAAGCAACCAAAAGGAAAGAAATAACAGAGATTAGAGCAGAAATAAATGAAATTGAGAACATGAAAACAATAGAGAAAATCAACAAAACCAGAAGTTGGTTCTATGAGAAAATCAGTAAGATTGATGGACCCTTAGCAAGGTTGACAAAAAGAGGGAGAGAGAGGATGCAAATAAGTAAAATCTAAATGAAAGAGTAGACATAAACACTGACCCCGCAGAAATAAAGGAGGTAGTGAGAGGATACTGTGAACAGCTTTATGCTAATAAACTAGACAATGTAGATGAAATGGACAACTTCCTAGAAAGGCATAAACAACCAACATTGACTCGAGAAGAAATAGACAACATCAACAAACCAATCACAAGTAAAGAAATTGAATTAGTCAAGAAAGAAAACAAAGTCCAGGATCAGATGGCTTCACATGTGAATTCTACCAAACATTCAAGAAAGAATTAGTACCAAACTTGTTCAAACTCTTCAAAAAAAAATTGAAGAGGATGGAAGGCTACCTAACTCATTCTATGAAGTCAATATCACCCTCATACCAAAACCAGACAAAGATACTACAAGAAAAGAAAATTACAGACCAATCTGTCTAATGAATATAGATACAGAAATCCTCAACAAAATTCTTACAGATCGAATCCAGCAGCACATTAAAAGGATTATACACCATGACCAAGTAGGATTCATCCCAGGTATGCAAGGATGGTTCAACATAAGAAAATCAATTAATGTAATATACTGTTCTGGTTTGCTAGCTGCCGGAATGCAACACACCAGAGACGGATTGGCTTTTTATAAAAGGGGATTTATTTTGTTGGTTCTTCAGAGGAAAGGCAGCTAACTTTCCACTGAGGCTCTTTCTTACATGGAAGGCACAGGATGGTCTCTGCTGGTCTTCTCTCCAGGCCCTTGGGTTCCAACAACTTTCCCCGGGGTGACTTCTTT